>PVIC010051780.1:0-12381 GCA_004025085.1 Thryonomys swinderianus | reverse complement strand
ATAATAAAGAATATTTATCAAAAGCCTACCTTTTATACTGCAGTCACTGTTGATGAATTCAAAGCTTTCCTAGTAAAATCATAAACACAGCTGGAAGTCCTAGCTAGTGTAATCACATAAGAAAAGAAAAAGGGGGAAAGGAACACTAATTGAGAAGGAAGAAATGAAACTTTTTGCTTGCAGACACTATCATCTATGTAGAAAATCCAAAAATACTGACCAAAAAAACCTAGCAGAACTAAAGGCCAATCACGGTAAGTCTGAAGAATGTAGCATTAATAAATAATAAGCGACTGTTTTCTGTGTACCAACAATGAACTAGTGAAATTAAAAACTTTAAGTACAGCCGGGCTTGGTGGCTCAAGCCTGTCATCCCTGCACTCGGGAGGCAGAGGCAGGAGGATTGCTGAGTTCATGGCTTGCCTGGGCTACATAGTGAGCTCAGGGCCAGCCTGAACTACAAAGTGAGACCCTGTCTCAAAAAAAAAAAAAAAAAAAAAAACTTTAAGTACATTATCATTTACATTAACACCCCCAGGAATGAAATACTTAGGTATAAATTTAACAAAAATAGGTACATATCTATATAAAGAACAGGGAAAAATATCAAAGAACTAAAGAAATGAAGAGATATCACATGTTCATGAACAGGAAGGCTCACTCTTGCTGTTATGGGGCTGGGGATTTAGCTCAGTGATGCCGGTGTCTGCCTGGCAAGCACAAGGTCCCAAGTTTGATTCCTGGTAACCACATACTACAAGGTCGGATGTGGTGACTCACGTCCACCAGCAATCAGTACCACACAGCACAGGTGTGTAACGGCTCACACCTGTCATCCCAGCACTCAGCAGACAGAGGCAGGAGGATTGCTGCGAGTTGGAGGCTAACTTGGGGTATATAATGCGTTCAGGCCAGCCTGAACTACAAAGCAAGAGCCTCTCTCAAAAAACTATATATAGCCAGTGTGGTGGCTCACGCCTGTCATCCCAGCACTCGGAGGCAGAGGCAGGAGGACTGCTGAGTTCGAGGCTTGCCTGGGCTACATAGTGAGCTCAGAGCTAGCCTGAACTACAAAAGTGAGACCCTGTCTCAAAAAAAAAACCCCACAACTATATATACATAATATATAATATATAATTAATAATCTATATAATATATATTATATTATTTATATCTATTTGTTTATATATTATATTTATTATATATATTATTTTTTATATGTATATACCCTAACTCACCTACAGATTCAATGCAAATGTTTCAAAGTCCCAGAAAATGATTTTACTGGTGTCAACAACCGGACTCTAAAGTTTGAATAGGAAGAAAAGACACAGATTAAATAACTCAGGGCTGAAGTCAGACACTACCTGCTGTGGAGAGCTGCTTTTTGATGTGACGGGTGGATGGACGACAGTGGAGAGCTGGCGGGACCGGGTGACCACGGAGGAGTGGCCGTGGGGCCCAGAAACGTGTTGCGTACACGTGGCCTGCAGCACACAGGCGCGCAGAGGGAGGGCTGCCTGCCCACCTCCACGCAGTCACACAGCCAGACGCTGCGTCGGTCCTGCCCAAGAGCGCGGCGCAGGCGGTCAGGCTACCCAGGCGACTTGGGTCCTGTGGGGCCTGAGGCTGATGTAGATTGATTTCATAGAGAAGCTGCCGGGGATTTAGCTCAAGTGGTACTGCACCTACCTTGGAAGCACAAGGGCCGGAGTTCGATCCCTGATACCCCCCCACACACACACACACACACGCACGCACGCACAAAATAGAGAAGTTAATAAAAAACCACAGGCTTTCTGGCTGTGTGTAGAAAACTCATGAACATGGTAAGATGACATCTGCTGGGGACAATAGGAGGAATGCAGGTGTCCAGGCGCAGGCAGGACCCGCTCCTGGTCTCTAGTGATGCGTTTACTGACCTTGCTGTTCCGGGAAGCGTTCACTGCCCGAGCCCTGTGTCTCTGGCTTGCTAATAAAAGTCTCAGAGGCTGCAGAACCTGTCCACTGGAGGCAGGCTCCTCCTGGTCCCCTTGTACCTTGATTACTGTCTCTGTCTTTCTTTATTTCCCGCCACTCCCCCCTTAGCGGTATCTGGGGTCTGTTCAGCCCTCAGTAGTACAAATTATAACACTCTTGGAAAATAACACAAAAAAGTTTGATGCCCTTGGGAGTGGCAATAACTTGTTAGGTACAACAGAAGGCTGTGAGCCATAAAAGATGGACTTGGTTAAATGCTGGACTTTATTAGGACTGAAAACTTCTGCTCTACAAGTCAGTGCCGAGAGAATGAGAAACCAGACACAACGAAGACAAAGTACTCACGAAGGCGCCTCTGACAAAGGGCCGCGGTCTACAGTAGTCACACAGCTCTTCGGTTCAGATGGAGGACGGGGGCACGGGTGAAAAGCCGAATGCAGGGCCAGAGGAGAGGCTCGCTGAGCGGGCACGGGTGCGAGCCAGCGTCTTCCGGCCTCGCAGCGTGTGTCGCCGCAGCAGCAGGGTGACGCCTCTGCACCCAGGACCACGGCGCCCCGCGCGGGGGAGGCTGTGATGTGGCTCCCGCGCGGCCCACCTGCGGCGGGGGAGGCTGCTTGGCATGCGACTCGGTATTCCACGTTACTGAGCATGTGCTTAGCGTGTGCACTCGTTGGCACTTAGCCAGAGGAGTTGAAAACTTACGTCGGTGAAATCTGCACACAGATTTACAGTGGTTCGATTCTTAGTTTTCAAAACTTGGACGAAATCAAATGTCTCTTAGTAGGCAAGTGGATGGATACAGCGTGATGAATCCAGACAACGGAGAATGTTCAGCACTGACAGGAAGCGAGGTGTCCAGTCATGAGAAGACAGGGGCGGAAAGTAGGAGAGAGAAATCCGGCCTGCAAAGGCTGCACCCTGCAGGACCCGCCACAAAGGCCACAGAGCTGAGACGGCCAGCGCCGGGGAGCAGGAGGGCAGGGGGCGCGCGGCCCGCCGCACACGGACCTGCACCGTCGGGGAGTGCACAGCCACAGGACGCACAGCCTCGCAGGCGGCCCTGAGGTCGGCCAGACTCGGGTGACGGAGAGATTGCAACACACTGCAGGCCTACAGGAGGCTGAGCACGGAGTCCTGCCTGTTCCCACCAGGTTTGCTGTGGAACTGAAACTGCTCTCAGTTTATTAACTAAAATCAGAAGCTTAGGTAGCAAAGTACTTCTGAAATTTTCTGAAAACAACGGACACCTTGGTCAGTGAGGCGGGCTGCTTGTCTGTGCGCTGGAAGCCAGCCTCGGGCTTGAGCCCCCTCCGATGGAGGTGAGAGGAACTCGGGCCTGGGGCCACCAGGGGGCAGGACCTGGGGCTGAGCACAGACAGCTAAGCCACCCGGGTCAACACAGGTGGACACCAGGCCACGGGCAGGCCAACACCACGCCCGCACCGCAGGAATGGGAAGGACGGTGGGGACAGGGGCCGGAGCCATGAAAGGGCCTCTGGCCTCAGGACCCAGTTCTGCCTGCCCCGGGGAGCCCCAGGGACAGAACGCAGGCAAGGCAGCACCCGCAGCCCAGGGAGAGCAGGCCTGGCCCACACTCACCCCAGGAGCCCGACGCCAGGGCCTGTCTGACCATCAAGGGCCTCAAGGGCCACAGCCAAGTGTGGACATGTCGGCGTGGCCACTGCTCCTGCGGGGACGGGGCCATCCCCAGGGGCGGCGAGCCGGCCCAGCCTGCGCCTGAGCTCCAGCCTGGCCTCGGGTGCCCTGGGGTACCCGCTGCTGCAGTCTGCCACTCTTGGAGCTGCCTCCCCAGGAGGTGATGGCACAGGCCAGCGAGGACCGGCGAGGCTGCCGCTGACACCGCAGACATTCCCCTGCAGAGCGAGGCGGCTGCCCTGCGTCCCACGTGGTCCGGGCGGGCAGCGGCGCACAGCCGAGGACAGCCCATGAAGGGCAGGGTGGCAGGGCAGCTGTCCTCGGCAGACACGGGTCCAGAGCCGCTGACTGGCCCATGGCAGCACAGGTGCCGCAGCCCGTCCCCCAGGGGCAGCCCATCATGCTGAGCGGTGCTTTCAGGGAGATCAGTCCCCCAAGATCGTAGGGTGCCAGGGTGGCAGCCACCGTGCCCCAACCCTCCCTGTTCGGGTGCCTCAGGAGCCAAGGGGCTAGGGGGGCCTGGGGCCTCCGTGCCGCCTCACCTCCCCAAAGCCAGGACACTGGGGCCAGAGGGCTGCAGCCCGGGCCCTGCCGTGCCCGCCCCTGAGCGTGCAGCCTGAGTACAGACACAGCTGGGCCACCGGGCACGGAGGCTGTGCCCCCAGCCTGCCACAGGGAGCCAGGCGGAGGGAGCCGGAGACAGGACTCAGTGGAACTGAAATTCAGATGAACAGCAACAAACCCTGTAATTCAAATTAGTCCCAGGTATCAGCCGAGACTCACACACCGAGTGACCCTGTGTCCTGTGGCAGAACCCACGCTCGCCACTGTGCTGCTTTCCTACACCACACTCTCCCTGGCCACTGGGACTCAAGGCCTCGGGCAGCCCTGCCCCACAGCCCCCGTGGGCAGGGACTGCTGCTGGGGAGCACGGAGGGCACAGCAGCCATGGGCCGGCCCTGCCAGCCTCCTCCATGCCCTGCGGGACAGGCGTGGCAGGGTGAGGGGCGGTGGCGGGGACCCCACCCAGTGCCACACCCAGGGGTGATGCCAGGGAGCCCAGGGCCTCGGGTCCAGAACAGAGCTTTCTGGATGGTTTTCTTCAGCGTAAAGAGCAGCTCAGGGGAAGCAGAAGTGCCTCAGTGTGCGAGGCTGCTCCGAGAGTGCCCACAGCTGGCCTGGGATGAATTGCCCTGATCAGCCTTGACACATCGCCACCCGGCATCCTCTGTGGGTGGGTCTGGGCCCCTGGGAGCAGCAGACAAGGCAAAGGCTGAGTCCCGCCCAGAGCCCCTCCCAGGGCGCCCCCCATGCCAGATACCCAGGCTGCTGTGGCCAGGGATCAGCTCCTGCCACACGGACACCCCAGGCTGCCTGGTGTTCTCAGGCGCAGTGTGGCTGCCTGTTGAGGGACCCCAGAGAGTGGGGTTGGCCACAGCTTCACTGCAGCTCTGCTCCCAGGCAGACGTAACGGCCTGTGCTGGGCGGCCGCCCCCCAGCGGGAGGGTCAGGGAGCGCTCAGTCCCCCACGGGGCAGTGTGTCCTCGGCCACCCAGACAGGGCCTCTACTTCCGGCTTCAGCGTCATGAACCCCGCCACCCTGCTGCCCTGCTGACCCCACTCGCCTGCGGTGTGCGGCACCCTTGGGCCCTGCCGCCCTCAGCATTGTGCCCAGCCAGGGCCCAGGGGCACACTGACACGGGTGTGTGGGAGCCCTGAGTGCTGGCCGAGCCCCCAGCCCCACTGGAGCCCCAAGACCACAGCGTCTCTCGCTCCGTCTCAGTTATGGACCAGGCCCCCAGCCAGTGCGGGCAGGAGCCGGTCTCGAGGGGCTCTGGGGCCCCACCACCCGCTGGCCCTGTGGACATGACACCCGGAGACCCCCGGCTCTGTCCTGGCTCCCGAGCAGCGCCGGTGAATGGAAGCCTTGCTCTACAGCTGCCCAGCCCCCTCCCAGCCCCTCACCCACACACTAACCCCACACCAGGGCAAGTACAGCAGGACCCCCACTCCGCAGGCTCCTGAGAACTCAGGTCATGAGGCCTCGGCTGCCTAGCTGTGCAGTCAGACTCCGAGGCACGTTCTCCTGGGGACACTGGCCAGCAGGACACCCTGGCCCAGGGTCTTCGTGGTGCGGTGGGCGGGCCCGGCTCCTGGACATAGTTTCCCAGGTGTGGCCGTGCACGCTCCGCCTCTGGCCCAGCTGCAGACACGGGAGGGCTGTGGACATCTGTGCTGCCCGGGGTGACGAGCAGTCCCCCTGGCATAGACGGTGAGATCCTCAGGAAGTTGCCACCAGTAGAGGGCAAGCACAGGACCAGGCAGTCTGCGGGGCACAGGGCAGACACCAGCCAGAGGGAGGGCTGGCAGGAGGACATGCTGGTGACAGGCCAAGATCCCGAGGCTCCCCAGGGGTGCTGAAGACAGGGTCCGGGTCAGGACCCCAGAGCCAGGTGCAGGGAGGCACCAGGCCCCCGGAGACAGCGTCCATCTCTGCAGGGGGCCTCCGCTCCTCCCCCAGCTGTGTCCACACCACCCCGGAGCCCACAGAGACTGCAGTGAGGCCCCCACCAGCGGCCCCAGCCCGATGGCCACAGGCAGGCGGCCTGAACAGCAGGTGCAGCCAGAGCGAGAGGCCCAGAGCCAGGGCCACCTGGATCCTCACCTCTGCCTGCCCCCAGGCCAGGCCAGGGTGTGACCCTGGCAGGAGACCGTGCCCTCCAGCACTGTCAGGTGGGGGCCAGCTGCAGGCTGTGCCTGGTCCCCGTGTGGCCGCCAGTCTGTCCCCCTGAGCCCACCGGCCCCGGCCACAGCCTGGACTTGCTCTGCTGCTGCCCAGGGCCCGGCCCAGCGGACATAGCAACACAGCCCCTGCCCACACCTGTCTCCTCTAACATTATTTTTTAAAGAGAGAATGGGAAGAAGTGAACAAAAAAAGAAAAAAGGCAGGAAGAGCGCTGAGAAAGGAAGAGATCCAGCGGATAAAAGGCTCCTGTGCGTGACACAGGAACTATGACATAGTCAAATTTTATTAATGGCTCCCCCATATGCACCCCGAGGATAATTAACTATTCACAGGTGAAATTAGCTGATAGGAGCAGCTGTCGTGAGCAGATCGAATGAGCTCCGATTATATCAATAGTTTTCAACCAGTGTCCCTGGTTATCAAAGCATCAAATAAATTTGTCCACTCTCTTCCTTTGGGGGGGAAACTTTAATTATCCGGCCTTGGCATATGGCAGGTCATTAATAAAACCTAGTTATCAGGCTGCAGGTTCGGGAGTTTTACCGTTATCCATCTTTTATCTAAATAAACATTTGGGGAATGTCCTTAAAATTATTATAGATACTTTGCCCCTGCCCCTAATGGAAATTTCTAAATGGATCAGGCTGCATTTTACTACAGACCCGCGGCCCCTCCACCCGCCTCCTGGAGTCCTCGGCCAGAGCCTGGAGCTGGGCGGGGCCCGCATTGATGGATCTGCCGACCTGCGGATGCAGATAAGGGGTCTGCCAGCCGCCTCTCCTCCGTGCATATTTCCCGGCCTCTATGTTATGTATACACGCTTTATTTCCACGCCACATATATCAATGCCACGCCAGGGCCCGAAGCAGGCGGCTGTAACATACAGGCCCCAGCCCGCCTCCCCATGGTGCCACGGGCAGAGCTCTTTATGAAAACAAAGACTGCATCGTCCACTCGTAGGCAGGACAGACTGCAGGAGCCCGGAGCAGGGCTGGCAGGGACAGACCACAGAAGCCGGTTTCCTGGAGAGGACACAGGAGGCAGGTTCCCTCCGGGGAGGACGCCAGGGACAGCAGGCACCTTCTCTCCGTGCTCCTCGCAGCACAGCACAGTGACAGCCTGGCCTTGGCACGGCCCTGGCACTGCCCGGAGGCTGTGACAGGAAGCCAACCTGGGTGAGCCCTGGCGCCATACCGCAGCCCACATGGATGGCTCCTCTGGCTTCTGATCGAGCTGCTGGCCTGCTGCGCGTGCCCGGCAGCAACTGCTGCAGGAAAAGTCCCAAGTCCCCATGGCAGGCCGCTGCCCTGAGATGCAGGCACCAAGAAGCATTCCCACGGGCAGGGCTGGTCTTCCTGGTCTCGGCTGGAGGCTTCTTTCCCTGAGGTCCTGGGCGCAGAGCCCAGTCCCCGAAACCCAGCCCTGGGGCTGAGATACAGAAATCCATTCTGTGCCTGGAGAGCCCGGATGTGATAGCGGATGTGGGAAGAGCCTGAGCCCGAGCCCGAGCCCCAGCACAGGGGCCTCGCAGGCCGGCATAGGCCCCAGCAGCGGCCATGGGGCGACCTCGAGGCGCGGGCATCCGACCCCAGGTGCGGGGACCCGAGCCAGACCTGGGACAGGAAGGTCAGCGCAGCACACACTGCCCCTCCTGGGACACAGGGCCTGCGGAAAACGAGGAGAGACCTGGCGGGCACAGTCTCGCCTGGCACAGGTCTGGCAGTGACTGTGGAGGGCTCCACGCACTTGCCCCATCCCGGCCTGGACGCCCTGGTCCCAGTGGCCCTCTTGCCCCAGCTCTTGCCTCCCGTGGCTGCTGATCTGCCCGGCCAGCCCAGACACCCCCGCGGTGGCAGCTTGAGGGGCACAGCACAGCTCCCGACCCTGGAGGCTGCACTGCCGCTGTGCCCCCAAGGTGCCAGGGTCCCACCTCCTCCCCTGCAGGACAATCGGGCTGGACCGGAGCCCAACCTGCCAGCGCCTCGAACCGATGAGCTCGCTAAGACCTCACGAGGAGTCGCCCCGGCTCCCGGGGCCAGGACGGCAGCCCTGACACGCGGACGGGATGCTGAGAGCGAGGCGTGCAGCCACCTCGGAGCCCAGAGATCCGGATGTGGGGACCTCAGCACCCGGCCCTCCCTGCTCCCCGAACAGTCCGGCCCCTCGAGGCGCCACAACCCACAGCGGCCAGGGACGCCGGTGGCCCGGCCCTTCAAGCTGCCCTGGCCAAGGAGGCGCAGTCTGTAAACTGCCGCTTTAAATTAAGGGCTAGCTTGTTAGGGGCAGCAGGAGAGCGGCACGGAGGAGAGGGAGCTCGTAATGCGTAGAACTGTCCCCTGCCTCGCTGGGCCACGCCGCGTACCCCCCTCACCTGGCTGGTCCCGGCCACACGTCCTCCGTGTGCACCAGTGTGTACACTGTGTGTCTGAGGGGCAGGCGACAAGGAAAGTTGCATGTGCCAGGCCTCCCTCAGTGGCCCTGCTGGAGCACCAGCCTCCGCCTGGGCACGGGCGGGGAAGGGGCATTCAAGATGTAGACAAGGTCAGCTTACCACGAAGGCTCAAGAATACCGAGAAGGGATGGTTGACAGACTCACCGCGACCCATGCATCTGTGAGGCCGACCACTGACGGACAGCTCTGGGCAGACAGCAGCCCCCTTTCCAGCGCGTGACCGCGGCAGACCGTCATGGCGGAAGACTTGCCCTTAGCAACATCTCCTCTCCATGTGTGGACAGTCACATCTTCTCCCAGAAAAACAACCCACAGACCACGTGTTCGGCTTGCCCACTCCAGCTTGGAAATCGGGGTGACCTGAGGAGGTTCCGTCTCAGAGGCTGGAGTGGCAGGGAGCCCCCAAGGCACGTGGCCAAGGGGACGGCCCGACAGGGGGCGCAGCAGGGCCCGTCCCACCCAGCGGCCTCCTCTCTGCTCTGACCCCTCCAGCTTGCCGAGCTGGGGCCACTGCGGGCTGCCCGCCTTTGTAGCCGCTGAGACATGACGGCAGATAAGACCTTGTCCGCAAATATCCCCAGGGCGTGGAGTAAGGTCAGATGTGCTGCCGGCACCTGAGAAGGAGCACTCAGCGGGCGAAAGGGCCGGAGAAGGAGAGCAGGCAGGCGGGCCCCAGCTGTGCAGGTGGAGCTGCGGGGAGGCCGTCGGGCAAGGAGAGCTGTCCCTGACCCTACGAAGGGGACACCCCAGGCCTGCGCTCGGGCCCAGACACAGCAGGAGCGCCCAGGGCGCAGAGCGAAGTCGGGGACACAAGGCTTGCACAGTGACACCTCAGGGCCGGCAGACAGGTGTCTGTGGGGCTGGCTGGCAGCCAGTGACAGGCTCAGAACCTCTGGCCCAAAACAAATCTCCTCCCTAGGTCATGGCTGTCCAGGATTTGGGGCCGGCAGGAGAAACCTGACCGATGCAGCCTGGAAGGAAGAGAGGAGGGCCGAGGAGGGGAAGCAGCTCAGTGGCTAGCGCACAGGGGACAACTTCAGCACCCCCACGAAGGAGAGGGCAGGAGGCCGGAAGGGGGGCACGCAGCTCCAGCTTGTCCACAAATCTGGGGCCTCTGATGGGCAGCACTGCTGGGCTGAAAAGACAAGGACTCCGGGCTGGCCAGGCGGCCCAGGGGGAGAGGGCTGCGGGCCCCCTGCTGCCTGGTGCTAGAGGGAGTGGTCCCGAGAAAGGCCCTGGGCATTGCTCCGTGAGGTACATGTGACTGACATTTCTTTATTCTTTCAAATGAAATGGAAGCTTCGTGAAGACAGTTTCTCAGCGCCCACAAGGTGACGCTCTCTTGGTCCCAGCACTGCTTTCCAAGGCTCGGCTCCTGCGTGCACAGTGAGCATGCCAGCTGTCAGTTTAATTGTGTTTCTTTGATTTTTTCTTATCAAATAACTTCAATCTGCTATTGCTTTAATCAGTTATACAATCAATAATTGCTTTAATCAATTATACAATCTGCCTTTTCATTTGCTTTTAGCATCTTCTGTTTATCTTCAAACTACTATACTTCACTAGTGTACAGATTTCACTTTATATACAGTGGTTCCTATGCTCATGAACTTGATTTTTCCATGATTCTGGTTGTACATGCAGTGGGACAATGTTACAGCTGTGTCTTGATGTCCTTAAAGCTTCCTGTGCTCATAGGTGGGGCTTTTCAGAGAGGGCTGGATCTAGGGTGTTCGATTACAATATTAGTTCCCTGATTGGTCTGGCGTAGCTCTGGAAGCGGGCAATGGGCATCCCACCAGGGTGTGGCACTCCTGCCCTGAGGGGGCGTGGCCTGGACAGAATACAAGGACACCGACAGAGCTGCTGCTTCTTTGCTACTTCACTGCTTTGTTGCCTTCTTCCCACCATGAGCTGTTTCTCCTCTGCAGCACCCTCTGCCAGGCCACCCTGCTTGGAGTCAGTTGACTCTGAACTGAAACCTCTAAACAAAATAAACCTTTCCTCCTTTCGATTCTGAGTCACTGGCTCAGGGAAGGGCTGGAGGCGCTTTCGCATCGTTTCTTCCCTTCCGCCCCTGAGAAGTGTCCCTGCCGCCGGTCTCCCCGGCTTCCCCCACCCTCGGGGCTCCTCCCAGCCCAGCAGGGAACTCTCCAGGGCCAGGACGGAGGGCGGTGGGGGAGCAGCAGTGCATCCGCCTGCACTGGGCCGTGCGGCCCCCGAGGGGCCCCCCAGAGTCTGCAGCACGCCGCTCTCCAGGCAGCTTTGTGGGGCTTCATTCACCTGGAGAAGCCTAACGACAAAACGTCAGCATGCTTCTAAAAATCGTTGCAATTATCACTTTCAGTAAGATGCTCTAGATATCAGCAGAGTACATTCCAAGGTAAAATCCAAGACAGAGAAAAAATAGAACCCATTCCCCCAAGAAAAAACTATAACTTTAAGGACTTTAGAGAGCAGTAAAAGCATACAAACCAGGCAAGTAAAGGCTTCAGTGAGGCCAGGAGACGGCAAAGTTGCCTGTGTCTCACAGAAACGCCCCTGAGGAAAGGAGCCTGTGCCAAGCCCCACAGCTCTGCACGAAGCTGAGCCCGGTTCCAGCTGCACTGATGGTCTCAGTTCTCAGTCAAAACCCAAGGAGACAGGTCCGAGGCACACTGGCGACTCCAGCTGACCAGGAGCAGGTGCACTGGCACCTACCCGGGCCAGCTCAGACTCCGCCCGGGACGGCGGAGGCCGACTGCCTGACCGAGGGAGGATGGCACAGGGCCAGCTCTCCGTCTAGCAAACAGCTCAAGCACGAAACGGAGAAAGGCAAAGAGGACGGACACTTTGACAACTGGAAAAAGTCAGAGTAGAAAGAAAACAGAAAACAAAGATCGACTCTCAGGTGTTAGAATTTGGGAACTATCAAACAAGAACTTTATAAGTATTAGTCTAAATATAATAAAAAAGAAAGGTAAAATGGATTAAAGATAGAAAATTTCAATAGAAAGTATGAATTTATACAAAAAAAACCTAGACAGGCATGGTGGTACATGCCTATAATCCCAGCACTCGGGAAGCTGAGGCAAGGAGGTTGCCACGAGCTCAAGGACAACCTGGACCATGTGACAAGATCCTATTTCAAAAAATCAAAAAACAAGAGCCCATAGGTGTTCTGTAAATAAAAATGTCATATTTGAATTCATTCACACATTGGGGAGATTCGTTAAGCTCACTGGGGAGTGTGGTTTAAATAGATTAAGTGAAAGATCAATAAAAGTAACTGTAAATGAATCTCCGAGGACCGAGAGTGGAACACGGCTCGCAGTGGGAGGACGTGGGCGAGTGTCCGGAAGGCCGAACCAAGCGACCCCACCACACAGGAGGAAGGGGCGGAGGGAGCTAAAGGAGAAGAAAGAACGGCTGGGCGTGTTCAGAGCCTCAGAGACACCCACGCCGAGACTCAGGAAACCCGACAACACAAGTGGAATAAATAAAAAGAAGAGGAATTTTTAAATTAGCCAGAGAGAACCCAGCTGGTACTTCCAAAGCGTGATCCAAA
>PVIC010051779.1:0-12372 GCA_004025085.1 Thryonomys swinderianus | reverse complement strand
GTAGATGGGGCACATAATCTATCAGGTGTGGCAGTGTCCTTTAGAAGTCCAGAACTGAAACCTTCAGTACTCTCCCAGGCGCCTGAGTCTCTGCTTAAAAAAATCCAACTGGGGGCCGGAGATATAGCTCAGTGGTTCCGGAGCCTGCCTCGCAAGCACAAGGTCCTTGTATGATCCACGTAATCACGAACAATGCTGGGTGTGGTGACTCACGCCCACCAGCAATCAATACCACATACCACAGTGCCAGGCCTGGTGGCTCACGCCTGTAATCCCAGCACTCGGGAGGCAGAGGCAGGAGGATTGCTGAGTTCGAGGCCCTCCTGCACACTAACCACAGCCTTTGCTGTGAGGACCAAGGGTGTGGCCTTAACCCAAGAGAGCAGAGGAAGGCCACACACAGGCCCACCAAGCTGGCGGTTCCTGTCCAACCTCACAGCTACTGTGTGAGGGAGAGACGGGACACATCACCTGTTCAGCATGAAAGCCCTCCACCAAATCATTTTTTGGGGTCCAGGGACAGGCTTTGACTCAGACGAAAACCAGGGACAAGCGAACCCCAGGCAAGATGCATGACACAGAGGAAAAAGTCACTTCCGCTGGGGAAACAGCTCAACACAGGTTAAATGAATACCTGAACCTTGCCTTCAAAGGCTTTCCCCTAGCAGCGACCACATATGGAACACACATGGAAGGTACAAAAGCCATTCCAGGGCTTAAGCAAAAATGGGACGGGATATACTTCTTTGTAGAAACTGAGTTATTAACTGCATATTCCGAGGAACAAAATGAATTGAACCTTGTTTTTAATTACTTTGTTGTTTGTCCATTAAGGAGATTAGAACCATTTTGAACTAGTCTAAACTTACATAACAAAATGTTTGCAAATATTAGGCTCTATTGCACCAAATTCAAGTCACAGATAAAAACAAACAAACAAATACAAATACGGAATTAAAGGACTTTTCTTAATTAGACATTGGGGAAATCTATTAAGACTTTAAATTCAGTTTATGCAAAAAAGAAATCATAAACCTTAAAATAAAATATCATAGATTAGAAAAAATTTCTGTCTAACCTGACTACTGTGTAAAGAGCTCACTCAAGTTAATTTGTAAAATCAAATGTGGCCGTAGATTTCCGCAGACTCAATGTACAGAAGAAATGTAACTGGTAAAATATATGGAAAATACGATTGCTATTGTTCATTTAAATAAAGGAAAAGAAAACTACACTGTAAAAGTTACTTTCTATTCTCTATAATTAGTACCCCGATCTGAAAATAGTCTGGCAGAAGTGACACACTTGCACATTGTTTTGGGTAATTTATAGCACTATAAACTTTTTTAGGAAACAATACTGCAATCATTGTCATGACTTAAAAATATTCAGTCTCTGGGCCAGAGGGTTAGCTCAGTGGTTCTGGCGCCTACCTCGCACGTGCAAAGTCCTGAGTTCGATCCCGGGTAACCACATACAATGCTGGGCGTGGAGACTCTGCTGGGCGTGGAGACATGCCCACCAGCAATCAATACCACATACCACAGTGCCAGGCGTGGTGGCTTACGCCTGTAATCCCAGCACTCGGGAGGCAGAGACAGGAGGACTGCTGAGTTCGAGGCTTGCCTGGGCTACATAGTGAGCTCACCAGCCTGAACTACAAAGCAAGACCCTGTCTCAAAAAAAAAAAAAAAATTCAGTCTCTTGAGTCATTCTCTAGAAATGCTGAAGTAAGTTATCTGAAAGAGAGAAAAAGGTATAAAACATCCATTGCAGAATTTTTATAAAGAGTGTTGGAAGTATTTAACAATCGAAGACAGTTAATCATGGTACACTCATTCCAAAATACTATCACAGCCATAAGATAGTACGGATGAAGAAAAACAATGTAACACGTTCATCATGTAATATAAGTGAAAAAATACACTGTACAAAATTCTATTCATGCACTGATTATAAGGATACTAAAACATACTGGCAGATAGTAAAAAAAAAAATAAAACTGGAGACAGTTGTGCCATGTGCCTGTAAGACTTATCACGATTTTATTTTCTGTCATGATCTCACATCTACAGCATAGATGCCCTGGGCAATGGAGGAGCCCACCGTGGAAGCAGGAGCTGGGATGACTGTGATCTTGTTCCTGGCACAGGCCAGAAACAGGAAGTGCCCTCAAAAGAACCAGAACACAGCAAATTCCAGGGCTGCCTCAGGAATCCTGTCCTTGGTTTGCACACGGCAAAGATTTTCCCAGTCCTGCTCAGACACCTCATTCATGGTTAAGAAAGAAGGCGCAGCTACCAGACAGGGTGACGACAGATGTACAGGCACTGAGCCATCCCATAGCGGTTATTTTTCATTCACGTGGGCATGTGCCGGATCTAGCAGATGAAAACCAGACCTACTCCTTTCCTTGTGTGTTGTTCTGGTTTTTTTTCCTATTGCTGTTGCTGTAACAGCTAAGTACCAATTATCTTCCAAGCGTGAAAACAAATATTGTGATAGCCCAGTGGGCTCTACGAACATTATAGGACACTGGTGAGTGACTGCTGACCTGGCCTGGTCCATCTTCAGTATCCTAACAGCTCACATTAAAACTCTGGTTGGTATGAAGTTCCATGCTCATGCTTCAGCACTTGCGTTCATCATTTTCTCATTTACCTCTTGACTTCTATCTGTGTTCCTCATAAGCCTAGAGGTATGTTTGCTTTTATTTGCTTAGAACAAAACTCCATCAAACCATTCACCTATTCTCAGGCCCCATGGGCTATATGAAGAGCCTCTGAATTTTTGAAGTTCTGACATACTGTTCTGTGAGTAGAACACTCCAAGTTTTCCAGACAAACAGAATCAGTGAGAGCCTAGCGATGATGATGATGATGATGATGATGACAGACAGACAGACGGACAGACAGATGATATACAGATAGATGATGGATGGACAGATTTGGTAAATGAGAGACAACAGAAAGATTAAATAGATACAAAATATGATAGATAAAAGAGAAACGATAGGTAGAAACAGACAGACTGACTTGACTGGCTAATTTCTAAGAAAGTGGCTTTCATAATTCTGGCAAGTCTAAATCTGTAGGGTAGACTAGCAGACTGGAGATCCAGGAGAAATGACACTGAAGTGGACAGATGAACATAGACTAAAGGCAGAACTCTTGCTAGAAGATCTCCTCTACTCCAAAAGTTCTACCTATTATCAATACCATCAAGGATCATACATTTAAATTTCTCTCTTTGAAGGATCTTGGTCTGTAATGGATGAGGCCCAACCCTATTATGAATGGCAATCTGCTTTACTCAAAATCTACCAATTTAAATGTTAATCTCATCTTTTAAAAAAATTCCTTCACAACAATGTCTACTATTTGAGTAAATAGCTGACACTATGGCCTAATCAACAGCAAGTAGATTGAGTAGATATAACTGGCATGGATCTGTCATCTGAAAGACTTGTTTAAAAAAATCCAAGTGGCTCACTTGTGAATTAATGTGTTCCTTGTCCCAAGAATTTTCAACTGAATGCTGAATGGTGACCTATTAATTACAGAGAAGCTAACTTTACTGCAGTGACCTCTAAATCTTCTGATAAATACCCTATTATGCAATGATTATTGTAGATAGCTCAAAAAACTGCTTTTAAATCCAATCAATTTACAATATTAAAATTAAACTTCCTCATCCCATTTTTAATGGTTAAAAAATTAAAATTAAGGATTTCAATGACTCACTTTAGGATTATAATACAAGTTTGCTAGTTCAAGCTCTTCCAAAACCATGTGAAAAGAGATGGTAACTAGATGTTTCAGGACAATCACTGGTCATATACTGTGTGCTAGTTACCTTTTCATTGCTGAAACAAATACCTGAGATAAATCAACTTGGAAAGAAGAATGGCTTATTTTGGCTTATTTTAGCCCTGTTATCTTTGGGCCTGTTGGCAGTACAAAAGGTCATGGTTGGTATACATTGAACTTCTCAACTATTGGCAGCCAGGAAGTAAGAAGAGAAAACAAGGTGTTAGGATGAAATATCTGCATCAATGACACACCCTCAGTGACCTAAGTTACTCCTACGAGACCCTACCTCTGAGAAGTTCCACACCTCCCAACAGTGCCATGTGGTGGGGACCAAGAACACACAGGCCTTTGGGAGATTCCAGGTCTGAACCATGGCACACTGTCAGTTTTTGTGGCTGTTCCGAGAGTCCTCCAAAGTCCTCATCAAACCACCTTCAGGAAGGAGCAGCTCCTACATGAGTGAGGTTCCAGAACAATAAGCCGTGATGTTTACAATGGATTCACACCAAAGCTCCTCTTGATCAATTCTCCTCGAAGCCTAGAGTCGTGCCTAGCCTAAAACGACCATACTGGAGCTCAGGAGAACAAACTACAACAGCAACAGGAGATGAAACCCAAGCCATTTAGAAGAAAGATTAAGCGTTCCTAATCTACAAGTCCAAATTCCAAAATATTCCAAAACTTAAACTGCTTTGAGTGTCAACAGGAAGGATGCCTCAAGTGGAAAATTCTATCCCTGTCCTCATGACATCACAGTCAAAATACAAGTGCACCACAATGTTGTATTAAATCATGCTCAAACTATGTTTATAAAGTATATAGAAGGAATAATGAACTGTGTTTGTACTAGGATCCCATTCCCAAGATGTCTCATTATATATGTAAACATTCCAAGATTTATATCTTTTAAAAGGTTGGAAACACTCTCAAGCATTTAAAATAAGGGATATTGAATCTGTACATGACCCTAACCTGAAATAACCTCTATCGAGGACTTTCTACCTCTCAGAATAAAAATGTACACGATAAGCCCTGATCTCGCTGGTTTTGCTCATCTCTCACAGAGTAACTTTTAGGGATAATCAAGACTAGTAGTCTCTTCAGTCTGTCAGGGAAAGGTGGGGAAGAGAAAGGTGGTAAAGGCAGGTGAGAGCCCACGGTCCCAGGTATTTTTCACCGCCTCTCAGGCACCTCACAGATTAACAAGCTGGCAGTTGAGAGCCACTGCAACATGCACATTCCACTTTCCAATGAAGACAATTAACTGTGACATCACCAGAGACCTGCATTAAGTCTCACCCTGTGAGCAGCTCAGTCTCCTCCAACAGAGAAAATGCAAATAAACACTTTTACCATTAAAAGCAAAAGTACATTATATGTTCTGCTGCCCCCCCCACACACCCCCACACACACACATTCCCACAAGCATACCTCAACGATCATCCATGGAATGTCGCCACCTCTCACTGGAGTTAGCAGAAAAATCTCCTTAATAAAGCATTTATCCAGTGCTTTTTCCTGTTGGAGTATGATTTTTCCTTTCTGCTTCATGGTGTCTTTAGCCCACTGAAAGCCTCTCTGACACATTTCCCTTTGTAGTTTTTAAAAAGAAGTAATTACATAATGGCTGACTTCTTTTGGTTATGTGGAAAATCAACATCTCAGTAGCTTTTTCAGACATGCTTAATATGAAAGCCATTAGAAAGGCAGAAGAGAACCCTATCATTATTTTTCTGGTTTCCTCCTTAATTATAGACAATCACTCTGAAGGAAAGGGGATAGCTTCTGTGACAAAAGTTGTCTAGCATTTAACAGAACAATTTAGAACCAGATTGAATGGATCAACGTTATGTCAATTTGCAGATGCTCAACAAAAGCTGCTTAAGGGGGACTTGCAGGGAATCAGAAGCTACTCGGCTTTTTTTGTCTTTTCCTTTCCTCAGAAAATAGGGGAGATTTTTGTTTTGTAATAATTGTTTGGTCAGAAATATTCAGATAAGTCTATCTCAAAGACCCTTATTAAGAAGCAAGACAGGAGGATTGCTGAGTTCGCAGTGGCTTGCCTGGGCACCACAGTGAGCTCAGGGCCAGCCTGAACTACAAAGTGAGACCCTGTCTCCAAAAAGCAAAAAAAAAAAAAAAAAAAGCAAGATATATCCCAAAATGTGTCCTCTTTTTTGCCTACATAACATAAATATTACCATCACCATAAAAACCACTGAGACTTTTCCTACTTCCATATGGCCTCTTTCAGCTACAATCCTGTCCCCAGAAAGTTAATTGCACCCCTGCATCACCTGCATACAAAAATCCCATGGTGAATCCTAAATCTACCTGCAAAACAAGGAGGACAAATGTTTTCTTTACTTACTTCACTGGGCTGCTCAAAAAATAAATAAAATAATGGTAATGTCTTGGAGGGCTGGAGATTTAGCTCAGTGGTTCTGGCGCCTGCCTTGCAAGCTCAAGGTCCTGAATTCGATCCCTGGTAACCACCTACAGCAATGCTGGGCGTGGTGACTCACACCCACCAGCTATCAACACCACATACCACAATGCCAGGCATGGTGACTCACGCCTGTCATCCCAGCACTCGGGAGGCAGAGACAAGAGGATTGCTGAGTTCAAGGTTTGCCTGGGCTACATAATGAGCTCAGGGCCAGCCTGAACTACAGAGCGAGACTCTGTCTGAAAAAATAAAAAATGTCTTGGAGGTTACAAAGGATACAATTTCTTCTCAGTTTCCTATGGAAGTGATCCACACAGTGGAGATCTATTTTGCTATCTGTTTCATACACACTGCTTGTGCGGCTTCTTCTATTTTTCTTTCTATTCTTTGTCTCAGGAAGATAAAGTGATCTGTCCAAGTGATGCAGCTGATAAATAGTAGAGCTAAAATTCCATTAAACACTCAACAGCATTGAGAACCTACTCTGGTACCTGTCATGGCTTCTCCAAAACTGCAAGAAGATGGACAGTCGCCCGTGGGGGCATCTCCAAAACACCAAACTACCTTACATATCCTTCCTCATACCTCAGCATCATACTCATCACAAAATCTAAAAGATGAGGCCAGCATTCATTTTCTTCCTTGGGAAGTACCTGCTTTTAGGAAATGCTTGTGAATGTTTTTCACAATAGTTGCAAAATTTTATTTTAAAATCCCAGCAGTGGAAAATGGAATACAGGAGAGTGACTGGAGAGACTGTGCAAGTCTCTCGCTCTGTGCACCCCACCTTGCCTTTCTATACAAGGGTAACCACTGCTAATAGCCCGTGTGTTGTGAATATTCTAAATGCTTTGTAACCCAAAGAGGATCATTCTATATATATTATCTTCTAATTTCATATACATTGGGCAGCTTTCCATACTGATACATATATAGCTCTTATTTCAATAACCATGAACCACTGTAACTAATGTCCCTTAATAAATGTACCCGACCATCTTTAGATGGGCATTCCAGCTACTCTGTTGTGGTGTCTAAATGTCTGTTTTCATTATTATCAGCAAGCAGCAAAGAACAGCCTGTACATGTAACTTTGCAAATTTATGTACATCAATCTACAAAATAAATTCATAAATTTAGAATCAGTGAGTCAAAGAATCAAGTATTTTAAATTTTTATAGATGTTGCCAAATATATTTTAAACATGTGTACCAATTTGTCCTCCCAGGAATTACAGTGTACAGTGATCTATTTGCACAGATCTTGGCCAATTGAAGGGATTATTAAACTTAAATCTAAACCAATCCAGTGGGGATAAATGCTGACTTTACCTCTTTATTTTGTATTTCCTTCATTATCATGAACAAGTCATTTTTTGATTGTTTATAAGGCAGATATGCTCTCTTCATGCTGCCTCTCTCTTTACATCTCATGCCCACTTGTCTCTGATTTTCTTTTTTTTTTGAGACAGGGTCTCACTTTGTAGTTCAGGATGGCCCTGTGCTCACTATGTAGCCCAGGCAGGCCTCAGACTCAGCAGTCCTCCTGTCTCTGCCTCCCGAGTGCTGGGATTACAGGCCTGAGCCACCACATCCGCCACTGTGGTATGTGGTACTGATTGCTGGTGGACATAAGTCATCATACCTGGTATTGTCATATGTGGTTACCAGGGATCAGTCTCAGGACCTTGTGCTTGCTAGGCCGGTGCCAGAACCACTGAGCTAAATCTCCAGCTAAATCTCCTTGTCTCTGAATTTTTAGGTTTTCTCCTATCTGTTTTTAGGACCTGTATGGGTATTATAAAAAAATGAATCCCTTTGTTACAAGTTGTGCCATATTTTTTCCACTTTCTTTTGACTTTTCTTGACATTTTTTCTAGTAGAGATTGTTTTATTTTTATATAGGCAAGTCTGTTTATTCTTTTCTTTATGGTTCTAATTTTTATATCATGCTTAAAAGAGCCACAGCAATTCCAACATCATTTTTTTAATTCATGAAAGTTTTAGTCTAATGTTTTTATAGATCCATATTTTTACATTTAAACATTTGGTCCTTCTGGAATTTATTTTGATGTAAGAAAGGAAGTAAGTATCAAGCATTACCAGATGGAGCAGTTACTCTTACTAAGAAACAACACTAAGTTCAAATATCAAAAAATGTATGTTGCACATATATCACATATGGAATGTGTCTGGGTTGTACAACACACTGACATTTCCTGGGCTACTTCAACCTTGACCAGTTCTTTCCTTTGCCTGTATGATGACCTTGGAGGGCAGTGTGTGCAGGTTGCTGATTCAGGCCTCAGTTTACCTGCTGATAAAGAAAATGAATGGCCATCAATCACCTGGCTGCCATTTTATTTTACTAATTGGAGAATTCTTCATCTTTTTGTGACATGAACCTTTTGGAGTTCCTGCTCCTGGCCAAACCCTCTCCTGTGGACAGACTCTCCCTGAAGTTGCCAGTGGTCTCTGACTCTGGGTTTTCCTGTGTCTCAGTGCCACTTTCAGCCATCACTGGCTCCCACACGGCCAGCTGACAGCCCAGTTCTACCAGACAAGTCCTTGCCAAGTTCCTAAAAGGTGGGCTACCTCAGGGAAATAATGCCACCATCTATTGTTTTCTTTGTTTCCATCCTTCCTCTCGCTCTTTCCCCAAATTTCTGTCAGTGCCAACACACCTGCCTGAACTGCTCCCTGCAGAATGTCTGGCCACACACCACCCGATTTACAACCAGGTAGCACAGTGCTGTTACAAAGCAAAATGAGCATGGAATGTATTCATGTATTCTTTTTTTTTCTTTTCTTTTCTTTTCTTTTTTGAGACAGGGTCTCACTTTGTAGTTCAGGCTGGCCCTGAGCTCACTATGGAACCCAGGCAAGCCTCGAACTCAGCAATCCTCCTGCCTCTGCCTCCCGAGTGCTGGGATGACAGGCATGAGCCACCACACCCAGCACTGTGGTGTATGGTACTGACTGCTGGTGGGCATGAGTCACCATGCCCACTACTGTTTTTTGGTTTTTTTTAATTGAATTCTGTATTGGTGCATTTTATATACAGTTCACAATCATACTCAACAATGGGGAATTTGTACCAGTGTATGACAGAGTTCATTCTCATTTTTACCCATATCCCTACCCACCCACAACCCCCCACTTCTTATATACATGCTGTTTTTTCTTTCTGAATCATATTTATTCTTTCCCCTCATTACATTCCCCCACCACACTCCCTTTGAGTATTTCCTATTTTACAAAATCTATCATACATTCTAGAACTTATTTACTTCTACAGGTCCTCATACCAAAGAAAAGATATGCTATTCACGTATCTGTGATCCATTTATTTCACTTATTAGTGTGTCCTCAAGGTGTATCCATTTGCACATAAATGAATGAAACTTGTCGTTCTTTATGGCAGAGTAATGCTCCATTTTATTAAAAAACCACATCTTCTTTATCCAGTCTCCAGTTGATGGGCCATGCCCACTATTGTTGTATGCGGTTACCAGGGATCAAATCAGGGACCTTGTTCTTGTGAGGCAGGCACTGGAACCACTGATCTAACTCTCCGGCCCCATGTATTCATATATTCTTGCAAGGATGTGAATACTATGGATTTGGTTGTTTTGTTTGTCCCTAAATAATGATTTATCACATATTAGCAGTCTTCTTGGTTTCTATCTTGACAGAAGAGTTGAGATCAGAAAGCTATGACAAACTAACTGAAAAATATTTTGAAAGCAGAAGAAAAGTGATAACAGTGGATGTGTATTATGAGAAGAGTCTTTGTGAGTGAGATATGAATTGAGTTGGGCCTCAGAGAAAGGTAAAAAGTCTCACCTTGCAGACACCAGGAAGTCTGAAAATCGATTCCATCTGGTTTGTCTGTGATGTGTAACATTAGTGGGTTGTTGGCCTTTGCCTTTGCTCAAAGCCAACTCCTGCATCTGGATCTGTGGAGTCAGAGCCCCAGGGGCATCACCACACCACAGTTCTGCAGCCCACGTGGGAGAACACCTTTGACTTCAAAGACCAAAGAGAATCAATAAGTAACCTTTGAGTTTTTCAGTGACTACAGAATATATAAGGCCCCCAAATATTCCCTCTCCCCTCCTCTCCTTCCTCTCCCCACTTTCTGCTAAAAGAGTAGCCACAGGAAATAAATGTGAAAAGTGTCTGGAACGCTCTTGACAAAGGAAGTAGAATTAACAAAAATTTTCAATATTTTAATGTTTCTCGTAGTAGACCACTTGTACTGTAAACACACACACACAAAGAATTTTAACTACTAAGGAATAAAACTTTCACAGAATTGCTTTATTAAAAAGAGATTATCAATAAAAAAGAGTTAAAATTTCACAGCTAAAACATACAGGTATAATTTCTATCAACAACAATGGTAGTTTTCTTCACTAGACGTGGCTCGGCAGCATAAAAACTTGAAGTTATAAACCTCCAGAAATTTATTTTAGACCTCTTTCCATCTGATGTAACATTACTCATTCCTGTATGCTCAACACCAGACCAAGAAGAGACCGCAGAGGCATCTAGCCTAACGCCCTCGCAGGGATGAAGAACGTGGCAAGGGGGAGGGAAGTACTGAAGCCGCAGGGAGTCAGCACAGCACAGAACCAGAGTGACGGGCTTTGGGAGGCTTCTGACGACCCCGTGCTGCCTACCACAAACAAACTCACTGCTGAACTGGTATCTTCCTTCCGTTGGTTCCTTGTAAGTTTCTCACTTTCACTTTCTGCTTTAGGAACTGGCTTCCCTGGACTACACCAGGTGACCTCTTGCCCTCCAGCTTCTAGTTGAGTTTGTTCAAAAGGAAGGGACAGCAAGAGGATAAAGGATAGAAGATAGAGAGGTGAGGGTATTTAAGCTCTGGATTTCCTCCCGTGTCAGGGTCATCTCGATATTAGAGCTCTGCACACAGAGACAGCCTTCTCTTTTTCTCCCTTTACTCCTTCAGGCTTAGTTTCTTAAGGCTGCTCTAATAAATTACCACAGTTAAAATCTCATTGATTCATCTTACATTCCCAGGGGCTGGAAGTTTGCACTCAAGCTTTTCACAAGGCTGTGCTCTCTGAACTCTCTGAGGGAGGTTCCTTCCTCCCTGCTTCTGGAAGTGCCTGGTAATTCCCGGCATCCCTTGGTTTGTGTATGCATTCGTCTCATTTATCCCTCGTGTAATGACATAATGTTTTCCCTGTGTGACTATTTGTGTCTCTTCTTGTAAGGATGCTGTCACAGCTGATGAGGGTCTACCATAACTCATTTACACCTGTAAAGATTCTCTTTCTAAGACTACAACAACTGGAGATAACACCTTTCAGATATATTTCGAAGAACAGCCGTCACCCCATTGCAGAGTAGTAATAGCCCCCTGCTACTACTGAACCCAGAGCCTTGTATCAACCTTTGTAATTTTCATTAAGTAGTTCTTTTACTAAGCTCCCTTAAAATATAAGAAGCCACCAAAGAATGTTAATCCCACCCTAATAAAAAGCGGGCAAATAATCTATACAATCATAATTTTGCTCAACTCCATCAAAGACAAAAAGTGCACAAGGCAACCAGGTGAAGTGAATTTCAGAGTAATAACCCCCTTCAAGGAAAGATGAAACATACAACTACTTCCTTGTTGGTAGAACAAAAAAGCAAAAGGAAGCTGCCATACAGTGGTTTAAAAAGAAAACAAGTCAAAGCTTAACAAATTCTTAAAGATCAAGTATGGGCTAACCAGGCATCACAGAAGCCCTAAACCCCCATTTACAAGTAGAACCTCACCTACTCTCCAGTTCTGCGCCGTGACCTTCACCAAGCTCTCTTAGAAGCACTGGGGATAAGACAGGACACCCGAGAGAGCCTCTCTCTGTGGTCCTGGTGCTCTGAAAGAATACACAGAAAGGGCCGGAGGGTTAGCTCAGTGGTTCCGGCGCCTGCCTCGTAAGCGTAAGGACCTGAGTTCGATCCCCGGTTACCACATATAATGCTGGGCGTGGTGGCTCACGCCTGTAATCCCAGCACTCGGGAGGCAGAGACGGGAGGATTGCTGAGTTCGCGGCGGCTTGCCTGGGCACCATAGTGAGCTCAGGGCCAGCCT
>PVIC010051778.1:0-12379 GCA_004025085.1 Thryonomys swinderianus | reverse complement strand
CTGCTCGGAAGCTTATTCGCTTCAAGAAGAAGAAAAGCACTAAGTACAGGACCGTCATGAGCAGTTGCATAAGTTGTTTACTACTTAGATATGCTCAGCCAAAGAGTTAGTAGCAAAAAAAAAAAAAAAAAAGAGTTAGTGGCAGCCACAGATCTGCCACCCTCTTCTCACCAACCGTGTCCCATGCAAGGTAAGGTCCGCCCGAGCAGGGGCTCTGGGCACACATGTGTATGTCTCTCCCAAAGGTGACTTCCAATTTAGAGAAAGGTGCCAAGCGGCCAATCAGCAGCTCTGAAACTGGCTTCTCAAGACAGCTCTGAAATTGGGACCTCTGTCTTCAATATAACTTGTATTACTGCACATTAACTGAAACATTTAGGTTCACTGTGACCTTTTCATACACACACGTGACATAGGTTAATCACATATTTGGTTGTGGGATCCATTACATTTAGGACTCTAGCAATTGGCACATAGCAGCTATCAATAAATACTTGTTGAATTAGTAAACCTAAATCTGAGAAGTGCTGAATGCTGTGGAATAGAGTGGGGGTTCTCAATGTGTGGCCCAGGAACCCTTGAGGGTCCCCAAGACTCTTCCAAGGGATTACGAGGAAATCAGGTTCACAATAATAGTAAGATCTTACTTATCTACTTCACTTTGACTCTTTGTTTATTAATATTATTTAATATTCTATCTTGCAACTAACCTTTAAGAAACTTAGTGTCACTTCTTAGAGTATCAAAGAGAAATATCCACAGTTATCTGACAATTATTCTTTTCTTTGTTCTAACTACACATATAAATAAAGCTGGATTTTCTTTATGTGCTGCATCTAAAACAAACTACAAAGTACATTAAGTTGAATGAGATGTGAGATCTAACTACCATCTATGAAATCAGACAAAGTTACTTGCAAAAATATAAAACAGTGGAACTCTTCTCAACATAAATTTTTCTTTAGGGAAAAACTAGTTTTTTAAAATGAAAGAATGTGTCAATTGTATTAACATTTAGTGGATTATGGTCATTATGTGAGGGCCTGAGTCAGTAGAATCACTTGAGGTCACAAGCTCAAGATCAGCATAGCCAACATAGCAATAGCCATGTCAAAAAAGCAAAACAAGAGCCAGAAATTTAGCTCAGTGGTTCTGGTGCCTGCCTAGCAAGCACATGGTCCCTGGTTCAATCTGGGTTACCACATACAATGATACCAGTCATGGTGACTCATGCCCACCATCAATCAGTAATCCCAGCCCTCGGGAGGCAGAAGCAGGAGGACTGCTGAGTTCAAGGCTTGCCTGGGCTACATAGGGTACTCAGGGCCAGCCTGAACTACAAAGCGAGACCCTGTCAAAAGAAGA
Organism: Thryonomys swinderianus; assembly: GCA_004025085.1. Taxonomy (NCBI): domain Eukaryota; kingdom Metazoa; phylum Chordata; class Mammalia; order Rodentia; family Thryonomyidae; genus Thryonomys; species Thryonomys swinderianus. The sequence continues at coordinate 11,014 of PVIC010051778.1, read as the reverse complement.
AAGAAAGAAAGAAAGAAAGAAAGAAAGAAAGAAAGAAAGAAAGAAAGAAAGAAAGAAAGAAAGAAAGAAAGAAAGAAAGAAAGAAAGAAAGAAAGAAAGAAAGAAAGAAAGAAAGAAAGAAGGAAAGAAAGGGACAGCAAACTAGAATATCAGATTCTGAACTGGACTAGACCTTTGAGGACTGTATTTTATTAGAATTGTCCCAGTAACTCTGATCATGAGTCATAAGTAAAAATAACTCACTTAATAAAAGTTTGAGAAAATACAGAATCAAAATATATTAAAGCATTCAGATGAGGCTTCAGTTATTCGCCAGATATTTATTGGGCACACAGAGTTGTGTCCCTGGATATCTGTGGCAGGTTGGCTCCAGGGCCTCCTATGGGTACTGGGACTAGTGGCATGGTCTTTGCCTTTAATTTACACAGGTTCCTTCTGTGTGCTTTAAATCATCCCACAACTTCTTACATACCTAATTCAATGTAAGCGCCAGGCAAATCATTATACTGTGTTAGTAAGGAAATAACGACAAGAAAAATGTCTGCACGCATTTAGTACAGAAGCAATATCTTAAATATCCAGAATCCATGCGTGTGTAACACATGGGTATAGAAAATTTGCTGTGCTCTGTTCTAGGCTCCCAAGGGGGCGCCGAGCAGACACCAGGAAACAAGATCTGGCCTTTGTCCCCAGCAGCCCCATAGGCCCATGGAGAGACTGTCAAGAGAGGCAAGAGGTGGAGCCCACCATGACGGGTCTGTGACGGGAAAGAAGCGCTGCTGGAGACAGAGGCAGAGACGCAGCTCCTCACGGCTGGTCTGAAGTGGTAGGAGGGTCTGGAGAAGGTGACAAGGACAATATGCATAATGCGTGGATGGAGGCGGATGGCCTCAGTGCCTGAAGATAGCCAATATATTGGCCAGCCTGGCCATCGTGGAGAACAGAGCCAGATAAAGTCAGACAGGTGGGGAGGAGGCGTTTAACCCCAGTGAGGAAGCCACCTGGAGTTTGTCAGAGGCAGGACGAAGAGAAACACTTTAGGGTCACAACTCTGGGGCCACAGTGGAGCACAGCTCAGAAAGTGCTGGGCTAAGAACTGGATGGCTGCTAAGTGGCAGTTAGAATAAGGTGATCTGGGGACCATCGAGTCAGGTGGAAAATAAATGGTAATTTCCATGCCCCCGGCTTACAAGAAATTAGATAAACTGCTAAAAAAAATCAGAGAGATAAAATAAATTCAATAAACCCTCCCTGAAGGTTCCATGTCCTTCCCTCAGTGTATTTTATGAATCATTTTACAGCAGAAGCTCTTGAAATTCTGAGTCAATGACTCTTGAGAACCTGATGAAATTCTTAGGTATTTTCTTTAATAAATAAATGAATTAGAGCAAAAAAGAATTATGTGGCTGTGCAGCATTTTCTTCACTAATATTCCCTTAGCCTTTTTTTCTTCTTACTAAAAAAGATGTCATCTGGTGGGGTAGGAAGAATAAAAGTCTTTTTTAGCAGAATTAATCACCTACAAGAGGCAGTGAGTATGAGTTTTGGGGTAAAACCCCAGCTCTGGCGGGTTCCCACCGACCAAACTTGGCTGCCTAACCCCTAACACCAAGCAAGGAGCCAAGCGGAAGTAAACAGCAGGAAAGGCTTTCTGACCAGCACAGCCAAGCTGGGATGCAGAGATAAAGAGATTCAAAAGCTGCCGTCAAGAGGCTGACAGAAACTTTAAGGTTTTATAGAAAAGCGGCGCAAAGGCGGGCTGGGGGTTTATATAGCAATGGTAATGCTGGTCAGCCATGGTCTGTGGGACCTTGTGCTTGCCAGGCAGATGTCAGAACCACTTAACTACATCTTGGCCCAATACAAACATTCGTTTAGTCATTCATTGATCACGGCTCCAGGCAGTGGGGATAGTAGAGACCCAAACACAGTCTGTCCCTGACTCGCCTGCGCTGACCCAGTGCACCTGCGTCAGTGCCCTTTCTCATTCTTCCTCCTCCTTCCGCCATCTCAGGAGGCCATGGCAGAGAGCTAGTCTTTTTTTTTTTTTTTTTTTTGAGACAGGGTCTCGCTTTGTACTTCAGGCTGGCCCTGAGCTCACTATGTAGCCCAGGCAAGCTTCAAACTCAGCAATCCTCCTGTCTCTGCCTCCCGAGTGCTGGGATGACAGGCGTGAGCCACCATGCCCGGCACTGTGGTATGTGGTGCTGATTGCTGGTGGGTGTGAGTCTCCACGCCCAGCATTGTATGTGGTTACCGGGGATCGAACTCAGGACCTTGCACTTGCAAGGGAGGCGTCGGAACACTGAGCTAACCCTCCGGCCCGCAGAGAGCTGTTCTTGTCAGTCTGCCGATGAAGCAGGCCAGATGCCACCCTCCCAGCTCCACTGTCTCCTCCACTGTCTCTGTGTGTCCCTCTCCCTCACCCCTTCAAGATCCTCCAACACAACTTCACTTTCTCCCTCCTGCTGAGTGCCAGTCTCCTGCCACAGCAGAAAGAAGAAAACAGATCAGACAGAACACAACAGCCTCCCTCCCCCCTCAGCCCAAACCTCAAGCTCAAAGGACAGCCCAGAAACAGCCACAGTGGCAAAACCACAGGGGCAGCAGCAGGAGGTGACAGGCAGGGCCGACTTCCAGGTCACACACTTGCCAAGGCCAGTTCCAGCCCAGTCCCTCCTCCGGAGCAGGCCCCAAGCCTGCACCTGGCCTTTCAAGGAGCTGTGAAATTGTGGGGAACACGAGTGTCACCCCCCACCCCACATGACCAGCTGACCGCTTCACCAATAGCCACTTCCCTGAGCCCCACGCTGGGGCTGCTTCCTCTGCTCTCGGGGCTGCAGGGGCAGGCTGAGCCCTAGAGCTGGTCTGATGCAAAGCTGTCACACAGGGCTCCTGGACTGTGCTGTGAGAGCGCGCACAGCTGGGCCCTGGAGTTCAGCTGACAGAAGCTACTTGAGAAAGCGTACAAACTTACTTAATGAGTGTTTGACTCGGTGCAGGAGTTCTCATCAGAAAATGAAGACCCAAACTGGGTGTGGTGATACGCACATGTAATCTCGGCACTTGGGAAGCTGAGGCTGGAGGATCGACACAAGCTCTGGGCCAGCCTGGGTTACCTAGTGAATTCAAGGCCAGCCTGAAATACATAGGGAGACTGTGTCTCAAAAAATAAAATATAAAATAAAAAGGAAACAAAGACCCAGAAAAGGCAGTTAGATCTGGTTACCCATACACAGAATGGAACAAAGAGCTGTTGTGAAGAAGCCATTAAACTATGCAGGGAGGTTTTAAAAAGTTATTGTAACAAGATGTGCACAGAAGTGTCAGTTACCATTTCTCAACCTTGAAGCTAAGCACACTGTATCTCTGCTTGGAATGTTTGCCTCCTGCTTTTCAGAAAAAACAAAGTCAGAAGTGATTTGGGTTTTTTTATTTGTTTGTTTTGTTCTGTTCTGTTTTTTAGACACCTGCTGTTTTTCAAGAGCCCTCACTGGGAAAGGTGCCTTTCCGAGCCCAGCGCCCAGCACTCACGCTGCTCTCATGGCTGAACATGGGTGGTGTAACTGACACGTGCCAGGCAATTGTTCGACATGTAATTCTCACCGCATTCCCGGAAGTATCGCTGCCTTTGGTCCAGAGTGAGGAAACCAAGACTCCTAAGTATCACAAAGCTCACTCTGGGGTGACGGCTCCCTCACTCCACTCCAACAAGCCAGTGGCACGATGTCCCACCACCCTTAGTGACTGTCACTGGTCATGACAGAGTCACAGCCTGCTTCCCCAAGGACATCATTTCAAATTTCACACTCAATGGGGCATTTTATAGGAAAAGGGAATGGCAGATAGTCATCGGATTAGAGACAGATGGAAAAGAAGTTCTGGCTAGAGGTCAAGTAGACATGGTTGGACAATCTGCCAGGGGGCTGGTCCTCAGATGAAGTCTGATGCTCATTAGCATCTGTCAAAAAATGGCTTGGGTGCTTCATTGGGAACATTGATTTTCCTCCCAGATGAAACTGTGAACCATATTACACACAAAAATGGGCCTGTCTCAGACGAGGAGGGCCCAGGACAGCCTGTCTTTTCAATGCTATTATGGTGAACATGACATCGGGCTGGTGAGTTATGTGACTACCGCAATTTAATTATGGAGTGAGGATAGGTCAGGGTGATGTTACAGCAGTCGCTGGAGGACGGAGAGTAGGGGTCACGTGGACGCCTGGACTGCGGCAGGGGCTTAAAGGCTGTTTGTGCAATGAGTGAGTGGACTTTCCTTAATGGTCAGCGGGCTCCAGAGGACAGCTGTGGTCTGGGGCAGCTGTGCCACCTGCGACAGGACTAGGGAAAGTGACACGGACAGGGAACATGAAACATTCGAGATTTTCATAGCCTTTGGACCATATCTGGTAAGCTTTTTAAAAGGGCTTGAGTTTCAAATGTCCTTGTTTTTTATTGCATTCTTCCTATTAATGCTTTATCTTTGGCTTCCAGAATTCCTGGCACTTTGCATCAGTATTGATCTGCAGTGATGGGAGTCTTTTTTTTTAAGTCCTTCACTATAGCAGTGTAGTCAGATGACCATAGAGCCCTGGAAAAAGCGGACTAGGAAAATGTCCTGGCAGAAAAAGAAACACGAGATTGCACTATATAAACCCTCCACCTAAGAGCACCCCCTGTGCAATGCTGGTCTCTGGAGGGAAGGGAAATTAGATATCTTTCCAGGGTTTCTCACCTAAAGCTCACAGAGGTGCTCAGCTGCTCCCCTCCCTCCCTCACCCCAAACTACAGAGGAGCCAGGGAGAATCAGAGACATTGGCATCAAAGCGGAGCAAAATCTGGCTCTATGTTGGGGCAGGATGGGGGGTTTTCTTCCTCCCCTCGCCCCTCCTCTCTTCCCTCCTTCACCCCCTCCCAGCCCTTCCTGGGAGGAAATCTGGGGAGAGGGACTGAGTCTTCTCACGGGAGGGACTGAGTCTTCTCAGCGCAGGGCAGGGAGACGGGGAGCAGGAAAAGTGAGGGCAGAGCTGGGTGGGTCCGCGGCCATGAACTCTAAAGAACTAACAGGGACCTGACAGGAAGTTCAAGACACCTGTGGACTTCACATCTATCAAATGAAGACTTCTCTCCCTGGCTCTGGATGTTCCCTGCCGGCTCCCCCAGTCCGTGGCATCAAGAAGCTAGCGCGAAAACTGAACAGGCTGAGCCATCATTGGAAGGTAGTGGTCCAGATGGCCTAGCGGAACCTCAACACAGGCCAGCGCTGTGTCTGACCTTGCAGAAGTTTCTTCATTTGTAACCTGAGGATGACAACAATCTTTATCTTGAGTACTTATAGGAAGTAGATAAATTAATATGTGCAAAGAACATAGTGCTAGATATACCTGGGGTTATTTCTATGGCTCTAAGCAAGACTGTACATGTGCATGCATCACTTTGTGCTTCACAGCTCAGGAGAAGCCCATAGATGTGACTCACGAGTGTGACTGCACAGCCCTTAGCAGAGTCTGGGGTAGCTACCGCTCTGCCACTACACCCAGCAGTGTGGGCAGGTGTACACTCATTAACGTGCTGACATAGAAAGCTGTTCACAACATCATGAGTGGGAAAAGCAGATTGCAAGTCAGGCCGCAGCATACAATCTTATTTCTGTGAAAATACACACATATGTGGATATGAAAAAGTCTAAAAAACTAGAGACAAAACCAGAAGTGACCGTGGTTATTGAAGTGATTTTTAGTATGGTCTTTTTCTGTCACTGCCTTTTCTCATCTTCTCAACCAATCATGCGGAGCAGTAGTATAGTTTGAGGGCGGCAGATAGAGAAAACATCCGTATAAGAAATCTTTGTCTTTTAGGAACTTTTTTACCTGCTCCTGGCCACACTGGGCTGCAGATTTGCCTTCAGAGCAAGAGGGATGGGGACTCCCTAGACCCCCTGAAGCCCAGGACGGTCCAGGCCAAGTCGCTGCGGCCCGTGGAGTTGCTGACTGAGGCAGCTATGCCCCCGGTGGCATCGGGTCCTCTTCCTCCTCTTCTCTTACTGGTTTCATGGCTGCTCTTTGCCTTTGACATTTTCTTTCCTTTTTTTTTTTTTTTTAAATCACTCACCAACGCCCGTAACATTTTAAGTAAAGAGTAAACTTTTACATTTCCTTCATTGCAAGCTAACTCAAAAGACTCGGAATCCAAGGCTCCCGGGCAGAGCCTGGAAGGACAGAGGCTCAAGGCTGGAAGACGGCAGCCGAGAGGGGAGGCGGGCTTGGAGTCGAGCTAGTCATGCGGCCAGGGCTGCCAGTGGGGGTCTGTCTGTTTATCTGGAAAGCCCACAGTGTGGCGAAGTCCTCCCTGAAGCCCCTTCCAACCCCCCAAATGTAGTCGAGTAAATAATAAAGAAGCAGAAGAAAATGCTCTGGTCGTGTTGATTTAGATATTAGGCCCTTGAGGACAGTATCTGCACTACCAGAAGGAGAGAAGAAATTAGCATGCTTTTGCCTGTGGTGCCCAGGGAATTGGAGTTAATGTGGCTCAGGACGTGGGTTCATGGAAAGCATCCTTCCTTCAGGAGGACAGAGGAGCCTGGGTGCTATATCCCGGGGTGATCTAGGGCAGGGGTACAGGCCCAGGGAGGGGTGGTCGCTGAAGGCCACTCAACAGCATGGTGAAGAGTATGGGGGGCTTTGGGCTCCTCTGGGCAATGGGTGGGTCCAGGAGCTGGCAGGCTGGGGTTCCAGGTCCGGGCCAGGATCTGACCCGTGGGGCCTCCCCTTCTTGACCCAGAAGTCCAGAGAAGTGTCATTCAGCAAGACCACAGCAGTGTCCCCACGGAGTGGAGAACTGGACTGATAGGCAGAGTCTGAAGAAACCCTCTGAACTCTAAATAGGACTTGGGGCCAATCCTACCTCAAAAGCTGTTAGGCCTGTTTAGCAGTACTTGCCATGGAACCCACCACAAGGTCCTGGAGAAAGTCTCCAGAGTATATTCAGGAACAGAATGAGAAGGTAGCCGCTCACCAAGACCCCTCCTTGCAGTCCCCACCGAGAGAGGACCTCGAGTTACTGACATTGCCATCACTGAGACAGAGGCGCGCACGTGGAAGAGAAACCGTAGACTCAAAGCTCCCACCTCCCTCTGGGCTCTTATCTCCCATACTGACCAGTGTCCCTACACCCACCCAGCACCATTCTCGCCTCTGCTGCCAAAGCCACAGTGCCCTTTACTCCAAGGACCAACTTCCTAAGTCTCCGCAGCTGGGGTGACCTCTGGTCTCCACAAGTCTCGGAATTGTGGAGGACTCTATAATCTTTTGGCCAGTTTCTGAGAAAACACAATGAAACATTTCACTTATTTTATTCCAAACCACCTAGTAAAAGGAGCACTTGATCAGCCCACGCAAAGTGCTACTTCTTACATGCCACCAGTGCTTCATACCGTGGGCCTGTTTCGCAAGTCACACGTTAGCCAGCGTTCGGTCTGACTCCCCAGATTAACAAAAGGCTCTGCTCCAGGAGGGGTGCGTGTGTCTGCGGTGCTGCTAATGCATCTGCCAGATTTCAGAGAACGACTCGTGTTGCTGTGACTCAGATCCTAAAATTGATTTCTTTTTTTTTAAATTGAATTCTTTATCAGTACATTTTATATACAGTTCACAATCACGCACAACATTAGGGAATTTGTACCAGTATAGGACACAAGTTAATTCTCATTTTTACCCACATCCCTAAAATCAGTTTCTATTGTTCAGTTTCTCAAGCTGAAACTCTTTGAAGAAAACAATGTAAACAATGTACAATGCTATTTGTTTCCTAATAGCAATTATTCCTAAGTAAAGCAGTATTATGCAACTGTCAGTTGTTTCCTTTGGAGACTTTTTTTTTTTTTTTTTAGACAGAGTCTTGCTTTGTAGTTCAGGCTGGCCCTGAGCTCACTATGTAGCCCAGGCAAGCCTCAAACTCACAGCAAATCTCCTGCCTCTGCCTCCTGAGTGCTGGGATTATAGGGGTGAGCCACCACACCTGGCATTGTGGTATGTGGTTAACAGGGATTGAACTCAGGACCTTGTGTTTGCCAGGCAGGTGCTGGAACCACTGAGCTAAATCTCCAGCCCTGGAGACTTTTATATTATTGCCTTTCCTTGAATGCTGGGAAGATGCGGTCTATGTCCTTGCTCATTACCCAAATAAGTAAGTACATAAAATAGAGGCTGACCATCAAAACATAAATGTCTATAAATTGTACCAATAAAGATTTCAATAAAAAAAAACATAAATGTCCCTGCTGTGTCCCTGAATGCTAATAAGCAAGTATAATACATATTTTAATTATAATTTTGCTATAACTATAACTTATAGGGAAAAAAGGACAGGAATAATACTGTATTGCTAATTTTTAACCCAACTGACAAACCTTATAATTCATAGACACTTCACATACAATATTCAGTGCACAGAAGTCTTACAGTTGGTTAAAGTAATATGTTAAGTCATTTCCAAGTTAAACCTTCCACGTTTTTTTGTTTTTGTTTTGTAGTAAGGGGGATTGAACTCAGGACCTTGCATTTGCAAGGCAGGCACGGTGCCCCTGAGCTAAATCCCCTGCCCTGAACCTTCACGTTTGAATCTGTATCACCAGCTCTTCTTCTCTTTGTATGTTCTCTTGGTGGTTAATTAATTAATGGTCAACTTGAGTGGTTCTGGGTGTGGAAGGCCCATTGAAGGGGCTTGCTGTCTGAACGGTGGGAAGGATTTTATGCTGAGTTCCTCTGGAAGAGCTCACTTTGTTGCTGCTGGGTTTTTTTTTCACCCAGCTGCTTTTCTTTGGCTGAGCTTTGGTCTTTGGTCTTCGCCTTCCCCAAGGGTAGCTGCTGTGAAGCATCAGCCCGGCTCGCTCCGACCTCCAGCAAGGCCTGCAGCCTCCCTGGCCTCTCGGGCTTCAGTTGCCCAGGGCGGGTTCCTCAGCCTCCCACTCCGGGCATTGCCACGGGCTCCAGGCCCTCAGCAGGACTCTCCAGATCTCCCCGCAGGCAACCTCTTTGCTCAGAGCCGCCGCTAGACCCTGAGTTCTAGTCACTTCTGTCCTTTTGTCCGGAATCGATTGGAAGCCACTCACCCTTGTGAGCCCTTGGCACCACCCACCTGCGTGAGCCCAGTTTTCTATTCCAGGCAAGTTGCTAATCTCCTTCTGAAACAGTGTTCTCGGTCCTTCCTGACCTGTGGGCAGACCGGTGGGCTTCTGGGGACAGCTGAGCAAAGCCAAACCCTGAGCGGTGTGAAAAGCCAGTGTCCTGGCCAAGAGGAATAAATTGCCGCCTGCTTTCTTTTCTCCAAGGCATTGCTTGTGTTAAAAGCAGGCCACAGATGCACCCCGCCAACCTCAGACAGACCCGCCTTCTTCTCCCCAGCTGCTGGACGGCCTCTCTCCCTTCCCTGATCTTCTCACAGTTCCAAGCATTCGACAGCATCAACCTTACTTGCTTCTTTGTGTGACTGTTATCTGCCCACCGGTGCCTAACCGATCCTGGACTCCACGGGAGCAGGAGCTGTGGCCCTGCAGGGTCTGGGGCTAGGAAGCCCCAGCACAGGAGGCGACAGACGTGGAAACATGAAACGGTGGGACAAGTGTCAACTGGGAACGAGAAATGAGCTCAGTCGACGTCCCAGCAGTGGCTGCGGGCACTGCTTGGAGTCAGCCCCACAGAAAACTAAGTGACAGCTCTGTCGCCACTGACACTAAGGTGCTGAGCCTCCATCCATCCCTTCTGTTGATGCCAGTAGATGCCTGTTTGTGCCCATACGAGACACTATGAAGTACAGGATTCCTGAGGGCGAAAAATGAATTTATGAAAACTGAACAAGTAAAACACCCCAAATCTACTGTACTTAGGAAACTTAGAGAAATGAGCACCAAGAGGACGTGGTGAGAAAGAGTGAGGTGGTTCGGCCTTGTTACCAGCTCTGGAGGGCTTGGAGAAGCCAGTCCACAGCCTCAGCCTTAGTGTCTTTATCCATCAAATAGCAAGGTCTTTGCAGTTCTAAAGTGTGTGACAAATATGACAGCTGCTGGGCATGACAGGGCACATCTATAATCCCAATGTTCTGGAGGCTGACACAGGAGGATCTCAACGTCAAGCCTAGCCTGAGAATTTAGTGAGACTCTGTCTCAAAATTAAAAATTTATAAAAGGGAGGGTGTAGCTCAGGGCAAAGCTTTGGGTTCAGTCACCAAAACTTAAAAGCAGTAAGAAAGAAAGAAACTATAGCTGCCTTTTTTTTTTTTTAACAGAAAAAAAAACCTTAATTGGAAAGTTAGAGGCAAGATAGGAAAAGTTCCAGCTCAGCCAGCTCTTAGTAGTGCACTCTGATAGAGGGGTTCAGATGGGCCACCTGCAAAGGCCAAGGATGGCTGGTGGGACGGAGTCTGGCTGAGGGATGGTTTCCTTCCCAAGAAAAGATTGTCTCTGTGTTGGTCTCTGTCACGTGGTCTCAGCATTTCCTGGAGGCCAGGTGACCACGGATGCAGGACAATGGCTCCAGGTTTCTGGAGGTAGCTGATTCTCCTGTAAACCTCTAACCTTGTTGTCCTCATTCTGTGAACTCTGCCTGCCTTTGGCCCAGCATTGTTACTTCCAGTATCCCGCAGAATAGTACTTCCTAAACTGTGGCAAAGGACTGGTTTTGGTTTTGCTTTAGTTTGAAACCCATGATATAGGAGGAAGAGATGTAACTCCCAAATCCACTAGAGAATCGAAATGTGAGTTCATGTTCTCTAAAATCAATGAATTTTAGGAACAACGGAGGTAAAGAGTAGGAAAAATTTACGGAAAGAAAGCTTCTAAGAGAGACAGAAGGGGAACCTGAAAGTGGGTTGCCCTTAGCTGCTGTTTATTGAGTGCCTGCTGTGTACCAGCCATACTGCTGCCTTATCTACATCAGTTCCTGTAATTCTCGCCACGCTCTGATATTGTTTTCTCTGTTTTACACACTGGAAAACAGATGCACAGAGGTCAGGTAACTTA
>PVIC010051777.1:0-12379 GCA_004025085.1 Thryonomys swinderianus | reverse complement strand
CTCAGACTCTTCCAGCAGAGTGAGAGAGAGGAGCACTTCCAAGTGTGGGAAGCTACCGTCACACCGACATCCAAACCAGACAGGGGCTCAAAAATAAACTAGAACCTCCAAAACTAATGGTGTTATCAAAAGTGGGCAATTCAAATGAATGCATGTTTCTCAGAAGAGGTATGAATGGCCAATATGTACCTGAAAAAAATATTTAGCATCTTTGGTCCCTAGAGAAATGCAAATCAAAGCAATACTGAAGTACTATCTCACTCTAGCATAAAAAAATTATCAATCCATAAAGAAGATGTGGTTTTAAAAAAACAAAATGGAGTATTACTCTGCTATAAAGGATGATGAGATTGAATCACTTATACTCAAATGGACATACCTTAGGGACATACTCCCAAGTGAAATAAATACATCACAGATGTGTAAATATAGTATATTTTCTCTGGTATGAGAACCTGAAGTTATAAATGTGTTTCTAGAATGCATGCATGATTGATATTGTGAAATAGTAAATATTCAAAGGGTAATGGGGTTTAGGGGTAAATAATGAAGAAAGAAAAAAATTGATGGTAAAAAAAGAAAACAATGCTTGTGTATATTGGGGGGAGAAGTAGAATGGGTAGGGGAGGGGAAAAAGTGAGAATTAAGTTGTGTCATATACTGGTACAAATTCTCAATGTGGAGTATAATTGTGATGTGTATATATAATGTACCAATAAAAATAAAATATAAATATACATTATGATCATAAAAAATTATCAATCCAACTAAAAAGTCACATAAGATGGTTGTGGGAGAAAGAAACATCTCCATTTTTTTTTCTTTTTGAGACAGGGTCTCGCTTTGTAGTTCAGGCTGGCCCTGAGCTCACTATGGTGCCCAGGCAAGCCGCCGCGAACTCAGCAATCCTCCTGTCTCTGCCTCCCAAGTGCTGGGATTACAGGCGTGAGCCACCATGCCCGGCATTGTGGTATGCGGTGTTGATTGCTGGTGGGTGTGTCTCCACGCCCAGCATTATATGTGGTTACCGGGGATCGAACTCAGGACCTTGCGCTTGCGAGGCAGGCGCCGGAACCATTGAGCTAACCCTCCGGCCCAAACATCTCCATTTTTGACAGTGAAACCACTGTGGAAAACAGTACAGAGGTTCCTCAAAAAATTAAAGATAGAAATTCCACCTGACATCATATTACAACCACATATGCATATCCAGGTTTATAAAATAGCACAGCTGACAATATGCAAATTTTGGAATCTGCCTACATGTCTATCATTAAATAATGGACTATTCAAAGGGAAAGAGGGTCAGGGAAAAGAAAGGGGAAGAAGTTGATTGATGATAAAAACTAAAAACTGGAAGCAAAGTTTATGTATATAGGGGTGGTTGGGTGGGCAGAAGAATGGGAAAAAATGAGAATCAAACTATACCATGAACAGGTACAAATTTGTAATGTTGAATGTGACCATGGTGTACATCTAAAATGTGCTGATAAACTCAATAAATTAAAATATATATACAAAATAAAATCAGTGAACAAACAAAATGTTGTATACGCATAATGGAGTACTACTTAGCCTTAAAGATAATTAAATCATAATTGGTAGGAAATGGATGCACGTGGTGGTCATAATGTGAATAAGTCAGACATGGAAATGTAATATCACACAACTCATATGAGAAATAAAAACATAAACAATTTAAGGAGCAAAATGAAACAGTTAACAGGGAAATAGACTGCAAATGAGAAGTGTCTAGCAAAGGAAGAGCAGATGAAAGATAGGGAAAGGGATATCCAAAGGGTTAAGAAGGGACATGTATGTGCCCAATTCCCCATGAGGAATGTGTTTATTATGTATCAAGCACGTACTTATGATTTTCATTTCATTATAGAATCCACATCTGTGATATAGACTCAAAATAGAGCTATTTTTCTTGCTACTGGCTTTATGGGACACTGCTGACAGGGATGAAAGTACAGACAGGAATCTACTGAGTGTCTTGAGATAATTTTTGTGAACCAAAGAAAGGTCTACTCAGTGTCTAACAGAGACATTGTCTTTTTCTCTTACAGTTTTTGTGCTGTACCTACCAGTTGCAAAATAAATACTCAACCACTAAGATAGGCACCAGCCCTTTTTTATTACAATACATAATAGTCACATTCACTTTAGGGAGTTTTTGTGTATATATAAAGCATATGTTGATCATTTTTTATTCTTTCACATCCTTAACCTACCTAACCTACCATTCACATTTGGATCCTTTGCCTATCAGCAAAAATCTTGTCTTTTTTTCCTTTTAATTTTTCATACCTTGCCTGTACTAAGCAGTGCAGTGGGTCCAGAGAACTGGAAGTAAAGAGAGTTTGTCATTGTTCTCCAAATGTATGGTATATTATACAAATTGTAGATGTCCTGAAACACTAATAGAAAAATGGCAAATTTATATAGCAGGATATTTTTATTAGATTGTAGAAGGCAAACCTGGTCATTACTAATACTGTTAGTGACGTTTAAATTATATTTTGCCCTTATTTAATTCATGTTTATTAATAAATTGAGTTTATTGGAACATTTTAGGAATACATTATGATCACATTCCTCAATGGCAACTTGTACCTGTATACAAATATATCTTGATTCTTATTTTTCCCATTGTCTTTTCTTCTGAGACTGGGTAAAAAAGATGTGTTTTTAAAAAATAAAATATTGTAATCTATATTACAATTTAATTAAATGTCAGGCTTGGTGGCTCAAGCCTGTAATCCCAGCACTCGGGAGGCAGAGACAGGAGGATTGCTGAGTTCAAGGTTTGCCTGGGCTACATAGTGAGCTCAGGGCCAACCTGAACTACAAAGCGAGTCCCTATCTAAAAAAAAAAAAAGAATGACAAATTAGAGACATTTATAAGTGAATGGATTCCTCTTGAAGCTGTACTCATAAGTGATCTCATTCAATAGGACACCGTTCCATCGCTCTTATTTTATGCATTCACCACTTGTTAACCAAATAGGGAGAACTCATTACATGGTCATTACCCCCTTTCTGTGGTTATCAGTGAGAAACAGGCTCAGATGACAATGTTGTCTCAGAAACACCGACAACTTGCCATCACAGAAAAATAATTGTAACAGGATTCCAAATCAAATAGAACACCTCTAGTGAGACTGGATGCACTGATCTTATCCATTATTTCCCAGGCATCAAAATGTTAAGCAGAGCCACAGACATCTTAACTACAGGAGCATCTGATGTACATTTTATTTACTTTTATTTTTATTGTATGTATTGAAGCTATTCAGAGTGATATTTACCTATGTGCATGCAATCTACATATTTCCTATCCAAGAACCATCATTCCACTTTTCCTTCCACCTCAACTATGTTCAGGATGACTTTTCTTTTCCACATATGAGGCAGCACACACAATACTATTGGTCCATGTCCAGATCATGTTTTAAAAGTGTCACTTGTATTTTATTTCAAACACTGTGATAAAACATACACAAAAACACACTCTTCACCACTTCCAAGGGCATAGTTCAATGGCATTGACATTTCACTTTGGTGAGGATCCATCAGTGTCATCCATGCCCCATAAGTTTTTCAGCCTTCCAAGTTTAATTTTTAAACAACTTTAAAATACTTCCATGCTCCTCGCCCCCAACACCAAACTATGAAGTCTTAAAGTCATCACACTATAAAAATAATGTCATCATGAGGCATCATTTGTACATCTAGATGTTACTCTAGCTGCTTCGTTAGACCTGCGTTGCAAATGATCATCACTGGCCATGGCTCTGAAGTGTTCTGCTACGGAGGCTCCACAGGGCACTTTTCATGTCCTTGTTCCGCAGGCTATAGGTGAAGGGATTCAGCAAGGGGATCACGGCAGTGAATACCACTGAGGCCACAGCACTGTGTCTGTTGAGAGAAGTGAACCAATGTATACCTCAAAGCCTATGCTGTACAATAAGCAAACAATTGACAGGTGAGACCCACAGGTGGAGATGGCTTTATTCTCCCCCTCTGACTATGGGAGTCTCCGAAGGGTACTGAGAACCATAAGTCTACATAGTGCTACATCTCTGCCGAGCTCTGGCTGAGGGATGAGATCAACCGTACCTCCTCTGACGAGTCTCCCATTAAGGCTGAGTCTCTGTCCTCAGCTCTGATGTGAATGCAGAGCCACACGGGAGCTGCCTGATGGAGACAAGCATGGAGGAGGCACAGGCTGGGACCTTGCCAGATTGAACAGTCAGCATGAAGAAGGCGCAGGCATAAACTGAATAATAACGAGAAGGTGATCAATGAGAGACAAATACAAACACATACAAAATGTTTTAAGTTCTTTAGAAACAGAAAGTGAAGAAACCTGTCTTAAGAGAGAAGCAGACAGGATACTTAAATTCACAGCATTTGCCTATAGAACCACAGCGTTTACTTACTACTGAGGTCCATGGTTCATGAAAGACAAGCAGATACTCTGCCAAGGAGGGGTTCAGCATGGGGGTCACCGCAGTGTAAATCACAGAGGCAACCATGCTCACCCGGGAAGACTGGGTCACAGCAGAACTGAGGTACATGCTCAGCGCTGTGCCATAGAACAGTGAGACCACGCAGAGGTAAGAGCCACAGGTGGAAAACACTTTGTACCTGCTGGCAGAGGAGGACATCCTCAGCAAGGAGGAGACAATCCTAGCATAAGAGAAGAGGACCCCAGCCGCAGGAAACACAGAGCAGGGCTGTTGCTACAAGCAAGATGATGTTATTGATAAGCTATCAGAGCTGGCCACCTTGAGAACTTGAGCTACTTCACAGAAGAAATGAGGGATTTCAGTGGCTACATGGAAGGTCAGTGGCTTCATCAGTGGAATATGAATCAGGGAGACCCAGCCAACAATAAGCCAAGACATCAGAACCAAGAAACTACAGTGTCGAGGGTTCATGATGACTGTGTAGGTGAGGGGATGACAGATGGCCACGAAGCGGTCATAGGCCATCACAGTGAGTAGAAAATCATCCATTCCAGCAAAAATTACAAGAAAATACACCTGTATGAGGCACTCGGTGTAGGAGATGTCTTTACACTGTTCCTGGATGTTCACCAGCATCTTGGGGACCATGGTGGAGATTAAACAGATGTCCACGAAGGACAGGTTGGAGAGGAAGAAGTACATGGGGGTGTGGAGGTGGGAGTCAGTGCTGATGGCCAGGATGATGAGTAGGTTCCTGAGCACTGTGACCAGGTACATGGACAGGAAGAGTCCAAAGAGGACAGGCTGTAGGTCTGGGTCCTCTGAGAGCCCCAGGAGGATGATCTTGTGCAGGTGCTCTTGTGTGGTTTGCTGTTTTCATGTCAACAGTTTTGCTCCTGAGAAACAAGTAAAAGTTCAGAAACATCTAAGTGAACCTCCAGTCACTGACGTCCCAATATCCTCCTTGGAGTCAGCATCCCTCACTCCCCATGAGTCCTGCTCCGTACAGTGACACTCATAAGCAATGAATGGTCATTTCCCTTTTAAATATTTATGGTTGGGTTGATCTCTCTCTCTTTCTCTGTCTCTCTCTGTCTCTCACTCTCTGTCTCTTTCTCTCTCTCTCTCTCTCTCTCTCTCTCTCTCTCTCTCTCTCTCTCTCTCTCTCTCTGGCTCTCTCTTATACCTACTCACTTAATTTCCTCTTTTGCATTTATGGACATCAATTAATTTCTTCCTTGTTATGACACTCACAGGACATTAGAGGACATGCCACATATTTTCCTGAAAATTCCCATACTTTCTTCTGTCTATTAGAATATATACCTCAGGGCCAGAGATTTAGCTCAGTGGTTCCGGCACCTGCCTTGCAAGCACAAGATCCTGAGTTTGATCCCTGGTAACCACGTACAGTGCTAAACATGCTGACTCACGCCCACCAGCCATCAATACCACATACCACAGTGCCGGGCGTGGTGGCTCACGCCTGTAATCCCAGCACTCAGGAGGCAGAGACAGGAGGATTGCTGAGTTCCAGGCTTGCCTGGGCTACATAATGAGTTGAGGGACAGCCTGAACTACAAAGTGAGACCCTGTCTCAAAAAAAAATGTATAACTTAATCTTCATTCAATTACTTGACAATTCCTACTGACACAACAGTAGGTGCACATGGTGACTTATTTTCTCCTTAAAATTATTATCATTGTAGATAAAATTTTGCTTTCAAGTATTAAAATATCTTACTAGAGTACAATGTTAGTATGATGAGTGTTGCATGCCATTATTGTTATTATTCCTTTTCTTTCTGTTAACTCTTTTGCATATGTTCCTCTCCCAAGGAATATAATTGAGCTTCATTCAGAAATTGGGTCATTGAGTCAGAGTAGAATTCAATTCCTCCAATTATCATCCCTGTGGTCAAGAGAAAGATATGTAAACTCCCTTAGTGACAAATAGTTTATTTTTCCAATAGGAATTATAAATGTTCACTACATAATTCAATTTAATAAAGAAATTAAATGGCAGAGTGATGTAATTTTTCTTTGTGATTCTCATGATATACAAAGGCCATTATACCATGTTAGCTCATTGACATAACAACTAATTTGCCTTGCATGGATATCATTTAACAAAGTGTAATCATGGGTGGAATTGTTATCTACACACATACAGCAGGTCTGTTAACTCTTCCGATAACCATGTAGCATTTCTAATTATGACAATCCCTTTGGATACTTCTCCAAGAGAATGTCTAAAAACATGTCTTCCAGGGCTGGGGATTTAGTTCAGTGGTTCCAGCATCTGCCTTGCAAGCGCAAAGTCCCAAGTTCAGTCCCTGGTAACCACACACCACAATGCTGGGTGCGGTGGCTCACACCTGTAATCCCAGCAACTCAGGAGACAGAAAGATTGCTGTGAGTTCAAGGCTAGCCTGGGCTACATAGTGAGCTCAGGGCCAGCCTGAACTACAAAGCAAGACCCTGTCTAAAAAAATGTCTTCCAGGTGAGCTCTCCTAATTGGGAAAAAGAAATGTGGACTGTATAGATTGGAGGAGGAAACAAAATCACATTACTATTTAAATATAAGGCACATGTGTTAGTGTTTAGCTATGTATCCATGCTCCTGAGTGGGTACACATCACATTAAAATCAACAGCAAGCTGCCAAAATGCACATATGGCAGGTTTCCTGAAAATAGTGTTGGGAAAATGGCTACAATCTCCATGTCAGAAAGCAGGTCCACATCACTAATGCCTGTAGATTGGAAACTACTAAATGGAGCAAAACATTACTGGAGATCAGTTTACTATGGGAATGTTGATAGGAGTGGCTTTTGTGAAAGAGATATTTTGGTGACAGAAAGGACAAGTCACTGCTGACAAGGGAATGAAAGCAAAGAATTACTATAAGGTCAGAAACCAGAATGTGCGGTTGGCCTAGCAAACAAGAACTTGGAATAGGACGGAACGTGAGAGACTTGGGAGACAGAGAGCAGAGGGCACGACTCAGAAGGGGCAGAGTGTGGGAGGTGCACAGGAGACCTTCCTTTTCCTTCCTGAGGGTCCCTGTCACATTGATAAATTCATGTTGCTGCTTCTGAGACCGTGACAGCTTTGTCTCATCACTGATCTTCCCAGATATTTACATGACACCTATCACAGCATATAGGCTGAACAAATATAAATATAGGATGCATAATAATTATGGAAAGCAAAATAGCCATTTATCACAATAAAGTGTTCAATCTATTGGTTTTCCTGAAAATGGGCACAAATTTGAATAGTGAAGTAAAATGCCTCTATATTAAGATATTACACTTGAACCGTATCAATGCTAAGAATAAAAACCTATTCAAGGCATTCACAGTGTTAGCTAACATAACCCATCACAAAACTAAGCTGATGGAGGTCAGTCCTAACTATGAGAACAGGATGCAGCCAGCACAGTGTTCTCAGTCAGGGAGGAGCCTGTCAGGAAACAGAGAAAACAAAGATGATTTTTTACACTGAATGAAAATGGCTATTTTCAGACCAAATCCATGAGGAAATTTATGTGAAAACATTAGAGCATGTGAGTTAAATTTTTGTAGCTGTCATAACAGTTCTCAAAAATTCATTCAATATTTTCCTCAACACTTGGCAGGATTATGAATCGGATGCAATTAAATGGAACCAAGCTTGGAGCCTAGAAATAATTATATTATTGGTAGGGTTTTTTTTCACCCAAGGTGAAAACAATAACTCTAGGTATTTCTCAAATTCTATCAGCTCGTCACATATGCCAGAAACAACAGTTAGGAAGTAGAACAGAAAAACCCTCTCAGGTAGAATGAAGTTGACATACCTTGTGCCTTACAGGCCTCCAGTGCGTCGTGAGCAAATAAACAGTTGGATTCAGCAAATCTGCAGGAGCCTACCCTTCACAGAGAGAATGAAGTCTGGAGACCCCAAACAATAACTCTTACTGGGGAGCACTACCAATTACAGAGTGAAAGAAATAAACAAAATAAGGGTTAAAAAGACTCATGTCAGAGATCTGAAGTCCCCTCAGTGTACAGGACTCAGCTGCACAGAATAAATGAACATGGAGCTTCCCAGTGTCACTATTCTAGAGCCACAGCCCAAACTCATGTTCTGTCCTCATTTCTTTTCATTCCAGCAGCCCCAGCCAGCCACGCTGGCTCCCTTCAAAGGTGATCCCTGAAGCTTTCTCCTCTCTGAGTGCTCCCTACAGAGCCCACTTGGGCTTCCATGGAGGCCTGAGTAGTACAGTTGAAGGGGCATTGGATATATGTTTAAGGTTTCTCAACACTTTGAATTCTCAGAGGTTCCAATTAAAGAAGTGTTTTGCTGTCTTTCTAGTCTCCAAACAATTCAACTCCCTTGAGTTAAAGAGCGATGGCAGAATAGAAAATTTTCAATTTCATGTCCTCTCATGGAGTAATGGAGTGAAATAGATTTATTTTCTCTTGGCCTCTAAGGCAAGATTAATTTGTATAAGGAACCAGTCCAAGGATCCAACTCTCTCTGCTTCTCCTTTGGATAATCATTGGAGACTCAATAGGTCATTTATTTGTGTCCACATATGATGAAAAATATCCTTTCTACCTTTTTCTACTCATTTCTTTATTTTCAAATATATGTGTTTTATAAATTGACAGATTGAATTGTATGTACTGATTGTGAACATTATAATACATAGTAAACTAGTGGAATCTAGAAAATTCACAAATATATCACTTTAGTTATCATTTTGTGGAGAAATATTTAATATCTCCTCAGAATTTTTCTGGAGCAAAATATATCTTCCTACACTAAAGTCATCATACATTGCCATAGATAAATCTTTAACTTACTTTTTCTGTCTCACTGTGATCACATATTCTTTGACCAACATTTCTCCAATTCCACCGTACCAGCTTCCATAGATTCTAAGTATGTCAAACCTTTTGTCTTTCCATGAGATCAACTTTTAAAATTCCAAATGGATGAGACTGTATAATAGTTATATTTCAGTCTCTGGCTCATTTCGCTAAATATTATGTCCACCATGTTTATCCACATTGTTGTCTGTAACAAGATTTCCTTTTATCTGATGCTTGAATACCTTGGTGGTAGGATGTACACTAGTACAACCACTAGGGAAGTCAGTGTGGAGATTTTTTTAAGAGTCTAAGCATGGACATATCATTTGATCCTACTGCACCGCACTGAGATGTAGTTCTGATAAAATTAAAGGCAATGCACTTTGATGATACATACATGCTCACAAATCTCATGATGCAGTTCACAATAGATAAGCTGCAGAAACAACCTATATGCCCATCAACAGAAGAATGGATAAAGCAAATTGGTACACATAAAGAATGGAATGTTATTCACACATAAAAATGAAAAAAATCATATCCTTCATAAGAAGCTGATTTAACTAAATATCATTATGATAAGCAAAGTAAGCCAAATTCAGAAAAAGTACCTTGTGTTGGGATTGGGACTCGGTGGTAGAGTGCTTCTGTAGCATGTGCAAAGCTCCAAGTTCAATCCCCAGTACTACATGCAAAATATATAGCTCATTTTTTTCTTCTATGATAAACATATAAAACTGGTTTATATATTTTCTTATTTTAATTTTTTACCAGTACACGTTTGCAGGGCATAGTGATGACAATCATCCTTGGAAGTTGGTACAAGTAATCTTGATACTTTTTTCCATCTCCATTTACTACCTTGTCTTCTTCCCCTGTTTCTCCATCTCTTGATCTCATTCAGTTTGACAAAAGCTCTATCTCCATGCTGCTTCATATTTATCTTTTATTTTGCTCTATAACATGTGTATTTTGTTTTCCACCTCTAAGAGAAATCATGTGATAATTAAGCTTCTCATTCTTATTTATTTAATATTATGGGATCAAGTTGCATTTAATTCCTTACAAATGCCTCAGATTTACCCTTCCTTATATCAGAATAGTACTCCATCATGTGTAAGTATGCATCACTTAATTGATATTTAGGCTGCTTTCAAGATTTAGTTACTAAAATTTTGGTACTGTAAACATGGGAATATATGTGTCATGATAGTATGATGTTTTAACACTTTCAGGAAGATAGTTAAAAGAGAGAAAGTTGGATCGAATGAAATTTCCAGGTAGCTCAGGTGGAGTGGAATATTGGAGTTAATTTCCAAGAAACCAATGAAAAGTACAAAAAGGTGACTTCGTGGCAGAAGGCCAACTAACAAGCATTAACCACAAAAGACACCTAACATGTCACTAAGCATATTTAGTAGTGGAGATATATATATGATGCACTCAACAGTGGCCACTCTGGTTTATAGCAAGGGAGAGGTTTTACAGATTAAACTAAATTTGCTTTATGCCATTGTCTGATCAGCATTCCAAGTTTCCTTAGCATATGAGCAATAGGACAGCTTCTACACATAGCACCTGTTTGTCCAGTGTGTTTTTGTATACTGAAATTAATTTCTTCTGTTCTGCGAACTTAACTGTGGAATTTGAACACACAAAGCAAGTCCTTTACCATGGCACTGAAATACCTTTACAAGTTCCTACAGGTTATACAGAAATCTTTAAGTTTTCCTAAACATCATGTCACTTGCACAAAGAGAGTATCCACTCCCTTCTTTCTCATTTAGAAGCCCCTTTACTTTCTTTCACCCAATTGTTTGGTTTTAGATGCCAGTACAATGTCAAATAGGTGTTGAAAATAGACATCCTCATCTTGCAATACAATATACAGGAGGCATGTTCCATTCTTCTCTGTTCAGAATAACCTTGGTCCCAGTTTTGTTATTCTTGGTATTAACAGTTCTGAGGGATATTCCTTTTATCTCTACCATGAAGGAATGAAGCATTTTAGTTCATTTTGTCTACTATGATTATAGTTACTTGTACTTCATTTTGTTGTGTGACAGGTCATGTTAATTTTATCTTTTAAATTGAATTCTTTATTGGTACATTTTATATACAGCTCACAATCACACCCAACACTGGGGAATTTGTACCAGTATGTGATAGAAGTTAATTCTCATTTTTACCCATATCCCTACCCACCCCTACCCCTTATATAAATGTTATTTCTTTTTCTTTCCAAATCATATTTATTCTTTCCTCTCATTATGTTCCCCCACCACATTTCCGTTGAATATTTCCTATTTTATAAAATCTATCATACATTCTAGAACTCATTTATATCTACAGATTCTCATACCAGAGAAAAAATATGGTATTTACATATCTGGGATCTATTTACTTCATTTATTAGTGTGTCCTCCAGGTGTATCCATTTGCACATACATGAATGAAACTTGTCATTCTTTATGGCAGATTAATATTCCATTTTATTTTTTAAAAAACACACACATCTACTTTATCCAGTCTCCAGTGAATGGGCATCTGGGTTGTTTCCAAGATTGGGCTATCACAAACTGAGCTGCTATGAACATGGGTTTACGTATGTCTTTACAATATGTATCTTTTTTTTTTTTTGAGACAGGGTCTCATTTTGTAGTTCAGGCTGGCCCCTCAGTTCACTATGTAGCCCAGGCAAGCCTCAAACTCAGCAATCCTCCTGCCTCTGCCTCCCGAGTGCTGGGATTACAGGCATGAGCCACCATGCCCAGCACTGTGGTATGTGGTATTGATTGCTGGCTGGCGTGAGTCACCATGCCCAGCATTGTATGTTGTTACTGGGATCAAACTCAGGGACCTGGGCTTGCAAGGCAGGCGCTGGAACCACTGAACTAAAATCTCCAGCCCTACAATATGAATCTTTTAATTCCTTTAGGTATATTCTTAGCAGGAGAATAGCAGGTCAAATGGGACCTCTCAACCTACTTTTCTGAGGAATCTCCACACCGATCTCCACAATGGTTGTACAAGTGT
>PVIC010051776.1:0-12327 GCA_004025085.1 Thryonomys swinderianus | reverse complement strand
CCCTGAGCTCACTATGGTGCCCAGGCAAGCCGCCGCGAACTCAGCAATCCTCCTGTCTCTGCCTCCCGAGTGCTGGGATTACAGGCGTGAGCCACCACGTCCGGCACTGTGGTATGCGGTGTTGATTGTTGGTGGGCGTGTCTCCACACCCAGCATTATATGTGGTTACCGGGGATCGAACTCAGGACCTTGCGCTTGCAAGACAGGCGCCGGAACCACTGAGCTAACCCTCCGGCCCAAACCCTTACATTTTTATCAATTGACTTCCATCAAGAATGCAAAAATAGTTCAGTGGGGAAAGGGTAATTTTTCCAAAAATGCTGCTCCAAGAGCCGTGGATGGTAAAAGTTTACATTTTTTACAACATGTGTTACATTAAAAGATATGTCGTCATTAACGCCCCTCAAAATATTCTCCCAGCTCTGAAACATTTATCTTGTCATTCTTGCCCCTTTCTGAAGGTCTTGTTCTGTGAATTTATGAGCTATGATCCAAAAATGTGATTAATGTGACTATCAGGGGCCATCAATGAAAAGGCCATCTTATAAAAACATGGCATGGGGATGTGTCCCCATTGAACTTATTCATCAGCGTGGGCACTGTGTGACTTCTGGCTCTTCACAGTAAAAATGACAATGAAAGGTAAACATTTTTTTGTTTGTTTGTTTGTTTGTTTTGAGACAGGGTCTAGCTTTGTAGTTCAGGCTGGCCCTCAGCTCACTGTGTAGCCCAGGCAAGCCTCGAACTCAGCAATTCCTCTTGTCTCTGCCTCCCGAGTGCTGGGATGACAGGCGTGAGCCACCCTGCCCAGCACTGTGGTATGTGGTATTGATGGCTGGTGGGTGTGAGTCACCACAGCCAGCATTGTATGTGGTTACCAGGGATCGAACTCGGGACCTTGAGCTTGCGAGGCAGGTGCTGGAACCACTGAGCTAAATCTCCGGCCCAAGGTAAACATTTTTACTCAATTCAGAACATGGAGACAGCCTCGACAGTGTAACAGACACTCACAAACAAAGACTTCCAGAGGTGCTTCGGAAAGTGGCAGAAGGTTGGGATAAGTGTGTTTGAAACAAGAGGGAATATTCTGAGAGGGATTAATGGAAAAATGTCTTTTGTTATAATAATTTTAAAAATTTAAACATTCACCATAGTTTTTGATAACACCTCATGTAGAATGAACACCTCATGATATGGAAAAATTAACCCCTAATAGACAAAGAGATCTGAGTAAAAAAAATACAACTGTAGTACTCTTAAAGTAAAATATAATATTAAATCTTCATGTGTTGTATTAGGCAATGATATTCTAAATTTCTTAGACTATACTTTAGCTTAAGTACATATCAGTTAGCATATTAGACTTAGAGCTTTATACTATACACTTTCTTAGACACTAGAGACACAAGACCCAAACAAACAAACAAACAAACAAAAACCAGAAATATGTTAGACTTCATCAAAATTTAAAACATTTGTGTTTCAAAGAACATAAGCAAGACAGATGGACAGTAACAAGTTTGGTGAAGATTTGGAAAAACAGAAATAATCAGTCATTGCTTATAGAAACACAAAATATACAGTGCTTTGGAAAACAGTTGGAATGTTCCTCAAGGTGAAATTGAAAGTTACCATATGGACCACCAATTCTTCCTAAATTTTCTTGCTATTAACCTTCATTATCTTAAAATTCATTGATTTTAGAAAATACAGTCTCACGTTTCGGATATCTAGCAGGTTTGGGAGTTACATCTCTTCTCTCTATATCACAGATTTGAAACTAAAGCAGAAACAAAAGCAGTCCTTCACCACAGTTTGAGAAGTACTATGTTAGTGGAAGCAACATCACTGAGTTAAAAGTGTGCGAAGTTCACACAGACTTAGAGCCACTTTTGCCTGAGTCTTCACTTTGTTTTCAAGAGCCAGATGCCTGAGAGCCCCGCAGCTGAGCAGGCCAGGATGTTGGGCCAGCTGAGTGGCTTCTTCAGACCGCCCCAGTTTGAATGAAACCTCCCCAAGATGGCAGTGGCTGGGCCTGGCCGAGGCTCCAGAAGGATATGCAATATTATCTTGTAAAATGGAAAGGATGGCCAGATTTTACAAATACTTGGGAACCTTTGCAAAATCTCAAGTGTCCATTACTGCTTCAGCAGTTCCTGAATGACGAGCATAATTATTTATCTCAGGTAAAGAAAAGCAAAGCAATAATTCCAAAAGACAGTAACAGAGCTTTGAGACCTGCCTTTGCTAGTACCTTGGAAAGAAAGCTAAACAAAGGAGAGCTCTGCAGAAGTGGCAAGATGAACTCAGCAGAAGAAAGAATCATAAAGGAATGATAATTGTTAAAAACACTGTTGATTTAGAGGGCCCTCCTATAGACTTCTACTACATTAACAAATACAAGCCAGCTCCTGGAATCAGCTTAGTCAATGAAGTGACCTTTGGTTGCTCCTGCACAGATTACTTCGTTGAGAAATGTCTTGCTGAAGCTGGAGTTGTCTTTGCTTATCATAAGAACCAACAAATTAAAATCCCACCTGGTACTCCCATCTATGAATGCAATGCAAGGTGCCAATGTGGACCTGGCTGTCCCAATAGGATTGTACAGAAAAGCACACAGTACTCACTGTGCATCTTTTGAACTAGCAATGGCTGTGGCTGGGGTGTCAAGACCCTTGTGAAGATTAAAAGAATGAGTTTTGTCATGGAATATGTTGGAGAGGTAATCACGAGTGAAGAAGCTGAAAGACGGGGGCAGTTATATGACAACGAAGGAATCACATATCTCTTTGATCTGGACTATGAATCTGATGAATTCACAGTGGATGCAGCTCAATATGGAAATGTGTCTCATTTTGTAAACCATAGTTGTGGCCCAAATTTTCAGGTGTTCCATGTTTTCATCGACAACCTCGATACTCGTCTTCCCCAAATAGCATTATTTTCTACAAGAACCATATATGCTGGAGAAGAACTAACCTTTGATTACCAAATGAAAGGTTCTGGAGATATATCTTTGGAATCTGTTGACCACAGCCCTGCCAGAAAAGTGTCAAAACTGTGTGCAGATGTGGAGGTGTGACATGTCAAGATTACCTTAACTGACCGTTAGTTCCTCTTTCAAAACATCTGCCAAATACATTTCTATTGCTATGAAGAAGACACAGGGTCACATAGACTAATTTGAAATGGACCTATGTGGCTATTAGAATCCAGATGTGGAAGACACTATCTACTCATCAGCATGCGCATATCAAGGGAGTCTGCGTGAACAGAGAAGTGCCCCCTTCCGTGTTCGAAAAGTGTTAGTTCGAAAAGGTAATACTTGCTGAGATGAAATGTTTGCTTTGCCATGTACTTTGATTGCAGAGACAGAGTTAATTTAGTCTGGGGAAATATCCAAGTTCTTGTTTTGATACTGTGTTGTCATTCCCATTAAATACTCACTCTTCTTGTTTTTGAAACAAATAAGTGATACTGAATTTTTACTGTTTTCTACTTTTTCATTAAAACGTCATTTTAATGATAAAGTACAAAATATTTAAGCTTGATCTCATATTTTGAAAGAATCTAAACCATTATAAAGATTGTATGCCAAAAAAAAATTTTTAAAAGCCAGATGCCTGATATAGGCTCTCTTGCCCTTTCAAGACTGAGGACAAGATAAGAGATTTACAGGAGAGTCAACTAGACCCAGAAACCTGGAGTCGCTATCCTAATCCCATGATCACCTGAATTCCAGAACATGTCAAGCCTCATCCTGGGAAGGAATCCATCCCTCAGCCATGAGGATTCCAGAACTACGGCACCAGGACCAAGATAATGATCAGCCAGACTCTACCCCCCAGCTGACCCTTGGAAACTGGCCTCCTGCCTTTGCAGGTGGCCCATCTGAACCTCTTGTATCAGAGTGTACCCTCTCCAGCTGCCTGAGCCAGAGCTTTTCCTACCTTGTTTCTAATTTTTCCATTTAAAGCTTTTTCTGTTTTTTTTTGTTGTTGTTGTTGTTAAAGAATGATACATAGACTTAAAAAATGTGTCCAGCCAGGTTACAGGATACAAAATCAACCGATGGATCTGGAAAACATACCAAGTGAAAGAAACCACACATAAAAGGACACACATTGTGCCAAATAAACACGTTATCCTGAAAAGAAAAATGCATAAAGACAGAAGGTAGATTAGTGGTTCTCAGGGGCTGAGAGAAAGGCAAGAAGTGATTGCTAATAGTTACAGAGTTCCTTAATGGAGTGATAAAAATGAAATGAAATTAGTGGTGGTGGCTACACATGTGAGTATAATGTAAATCATTGAACGGAACAGTTTTGAAAGGGTAAATTTTATGGTATATGATTTCTGCAGAAGCAGCAATAGCAAAAGAAGGGGGGTATCAAATACCAGAACAAAATATATCAAAATGGTCTAAGTATAGGAAAACAGGTCAGATTCTTCTACTTTTCTGATTTCCAACATTCTAAGTACAGCCATTTTTATAATAACAAAACCATCAAGATGTGTCATGTACTGGTACAAACCCTTGATGTTGAATATGATCATGATATATATATAAAACCAATCAAATCAGTTTAAAAAAAACAATAAAACTGTGGCCAAACCCTTCTCCAGGTACTTCCACTTATTCTCTCTCTCTCTCTCTCTCTCTCTCTCTCTCCTGGTGGATGAGCAGATGAAAAGAGACCACGCCCCTTTAAGAAACTATAGCAATGCACAGATGCAGGTGATGTAGGTGACTGATGTAGGTGATGCAGACCAGTCATACATACTCATAGTTTATAACTTATCCTTGGGTGTAGTAAAACCTCTTCTTTTTCTTGGGACCTGATAGAAAGTTAGATCAGTGCTAGTAGCAACAGACTGAAAAGTGTAATATACATTTCCAAGTTTTCCCATCCTTGTGATGTTTCCTCTCTTAAAAATGTTGAACTCTGGGGCCAGAGATTTAGCTCAGTGGTTCCAGTGCCTCCCTAGCAAGCACAAGGTCCCTGGTTCAGTCCAGTAACCACATACAACAATATCAGGCATGGAGACTCATGCCCACCAGCAATCAGTACCACATACCACAAATGCCGGGCTTGGTGGCTCACACCTGTCATCCCAGCACTCGGGAGGCAAAGGCAGGAGGATTGCTGAGTTCCAGGCTTGCCTGGGCTACTAGTGAGCTCAGGGCCAGCCTGAACTACAAAGCGAGACCCTGTCTCAAGAAAAAAAAATGTTGGACTTTGGAATTTCCTGAAATTTTCATTTTATACCTTCCTACTGGCCCTGCAGTCACCTGTGACCTTGCCCCTCATCCACAGTGACAGTCAACACCAGTCATCCTCCCACCCAGCCGGCCTCATCCTGGGCACTAAAGCCAGGACCTAGAGCTGAGCTACAGCCCAGCCTCCCTCCCTCCCTCCCTCCCTCCTTCCTTCGCTGGAACTGCAACTGTAGACCACCAAACATCCAAATCCATTCTTAGCCTAATCTGTCTTCCAGCCGACTCAACTTTTCAGTGGAAGAGAAATGTCTGCTTCCTGCTCATGTAGGCCTGGGCTGAGGGATATATGCAGATTACATGAGACATACATGTTTCAATAAATCATCATGCTCTGTGTATCAGGTACAGAGAAATGAACAGATGTTAACTTTACAAATTCTTCCAATAAGTTGACTACCGATATCTCCATTTTACATTTCAGGAAATTAAAGCACAAAGCCTCATGAAGCCAGGAGCGCAAGTAGGCTGACAAGCGCCACGACCTGTACCCTCGACCCGTTTGCTCTAGTGGCTGTATACACAGGTCATATACAATAGACTCAGGGATGTTCATAAAGCCCTTGTGCAGCTGTAGATTTGTGAATCATAAATTCATAAAGCTGACACCCTACTCTGCTTTCACTTGTGCAAACTAAGAGTGTTTACATCTAAACCTATGTTTATCAACCTTATCCCAACTAAATTTAACTGTATTTGTACAGCACATTTACCAGTTCCTAGCTTCCTGAGCTCTGTTGGCATTTCTAGGGTGGGGTTTGTATAGCAAATAGCCAGGGTCCAGATGTTTCTTTTGAGAGGTGGATGGAAGAGGAACTTGTAGTCAAAGCAGTTAGGGACTTTCTGCAGAATAGTATTCCACTTCCCTGGGGTGACAAAGGTGCACACTCAGGAAGTGACACCTCCTTTTTTTTTTTTTTTTTTGAGACAGGGTCTCGATTTGTAGTTCAGGCTGGCCCTGAGCTCACTATGGAGCCCAGGCAAGCCTTGAACTCAGCAATCCTTCTGCCTTTGCCTTTTGAGTGCTGGGATTACAGGAGGTAGCCACCACGCCCTGCACTGTAGTGTGCAGTTACCAGGGAATGAACTCAGGACCTTGTGCTTGCTAGGCAGGCATGGGAACCACTGTGCTAAATCGCTGACCCGGCACCTCCTTTCTTTTTGTGCACGGCACTTTCCTTTAAAAGCCATACAAAAACAAAACAAAACCAAACCAGGCATGGTGATGCACACCTGTAAGTCTCCAGCTCAGCTACCATCGGAGATAACCACTGCAAAGGCCACCTTGCTATTACCCACATGTGTATGCACCCTCATATACATTTTTCAGAAATGGATTTTACTATGTATAATATGTATAACTTGATTTTTCGCCTTATTTCCAAAAATATTAGTTTCTTGAACAGTATCATTTTTAGTATCTAGGAGAATTAAAGTTTAAACTCCCTTTCTTGTAAAGTGCTACTGTGAAAGCACTTTAAGTGAAAGAATGTTCTGTGCCTTTTGACACACTGTGATTATTTCCCTGGGCCACGGTCTCTGACGTGGAATTGCTCAGCCACAGGGAACGCACATTCTTAAGAGTGATTAGGAGATACTGGAGGGTTTGAGCTGGGAAGTGAGAGGAAGCAGTTTGGCTCTTTGAATGCGTAATGGGTCGGAGCAAGTGAATTTCCAAGGGGAAAAGGGTGGGAGTCACCTGGAGTAAGACAGAGGCTTGCAGATGGAGTTGGAAGGCGCTGGGCCCAGAGGCAATCTCACTTCTTATGGGTTGGGTGTGGGGCTTAACCAAAGACTAGACTCAAGGATGACATTCAGGTTTTGTTCAGGTGGAGAGATGTGGGGCCATTAACAGAGACAGGGAATGCTGGAGGAGGCAGGGTTTGGAGGGTAGGTCAAGGTTGCATGTTAGCTGTTCTGTTCTGACTGTGTATGACAATACCTATTAGAAACTTCTGTTAAGATCCCCAGGGAGCAGTTGGATCTCAGAGTCTGAAGCTCAAGAAGAAGGCCAAAGCTGAATGTGAGCTTTATGGGGTCACTGAGTGAAGCTGGGTTTCGGAGCTGTGATCACTTAAGAGAATCACTTCAAGTTTAAAAACAGAGAACTGATCACAGATATGCAAATACCAGATCTTTTCTTTGGTATGAGAACCTTATAGATGTAAAAGAGTTCTAGAAGGTATGATAGTTTTTATAAAATAATTAAACATCCAAAGGGAATTTGGTGTGGGAATGTAATGAGGGGAAAGAATAAATATGATTCCGAAAGAAAATAAAAGAGCATGTATATAAGGGGTGGGGGGTTGTGGGTAGGTAGGGATGTGGGTAAAAATGAGAATTAACTTGTGTCATATACTGGTACAAATTCCCCAATGTTGTGTGTGATTGTGAGCTGTATATAAAATGTACCAAGAGAATTCAATTAAAAAAAACAGATCTTAGGTAAGAGTTCAGTAATATTTGAGAGACTCCCTATTTAGAATTTTCAGTGTTGAGTCTTTAAAAGATCTTTTTTTTTTCTGAGACAGGGTCTCACTTTGTAGTTTAGGCTGACCCTGAGCTCACTATGTAGCCCAGGCAAGCCTCAAACTCAGCAATCTTCCTGCCTCTACCTCCTGAGTGCTGGGATTACAGGCGTGAGCCACCACACCCAGCACTGTGGTATGTAGTATTGATTTCTGGTGGGTGTGAGTCACCATGCCCGATATTGTTGTATGTGGTTACCAGGGATTGAACCAGGGACCTTGCACTTGCGAATCAGGCACCGGAACTACTGAACTAGATCTCTAACCCCAAAAGATCTGTCATTTTAAAATCAGAATATATCCAAAGTTTCGTATGTCAACAAGAACAAAAATAACCACAATAGCAGTGTGCACTGGTCAATACTGGTGGTATTTACCCAGTTCGTCTTGACAGAAGCTTCCTGGAGGGTTGATATACTTCATGGTGCTCACATCTAGCTTCCAGTTGTGTTTTGTGCATTTAACAGACCTGAATGGAAAATTATATTTAGGTTTATAAAATATCATAAATAAAAATTAAACTTGATTGTGCTTAAATGCATTGACAATGAAATTAGTCGGCTGAAAACAAAATACATGAAAAAATCATTGATAACACTCTAAAATCCAGTAAAATGTAAAATAATCAATATGGAACTTAAAAAATCAAGATGAGCTCAATGTTCATGTAAAATAACATGTGTCAGAGATGGACAGCAGTAACAGAATAAATTCTTCAGAATAAAATTGTTTTTCCTGTGGAGGACAACAAGAAGAATGGAGTTTGTCAGCAAGATAGAACTCCAGTCAATCAATCAATGAAATTTGTAAAAAGATAGAGTGAAATGAGAATCAGTCATATCAAGGCTTTAAATGATCAAAAGCGTTTAAATTGTTAAATGATCAAGATGAATATTAAAATGGTATGAATTCTTGTAGATCATCCTTATACATAAGCTATCTAAGAATGTCTAACTCACTCCAAGATAGCTTAACAACAGCATGAAGAGATTAAAAATGAATGCAACAGCTGCTAGATGACACAAATATTAATCTCACATTAACTGAAATTAGTGAGGAAATCAGAAAAATGGTACAAATGACATTAAGAAACCTCTTTATAGAAATCAGAGAAAAGAATTTTCATGTATGGGGAAAAAAATTAAAATACAGAAAATCAAGGCCTATAGAATCTGAAGTAGTCAAGGTCAGAAAAGAAAGGCAACCTAAACAGAAAACTATAGGCCAATCTCTTCAGTAAACATACATACAAAGAAACTTAAAAGCTGTTAGAAAAAAGTGAGAAGTCAATTATAAAAGTAAGCCCATTAAAATTACAAGAACCACTTAAACATAAATCTTAAAACCAAGGAGAGCTTGGAGTTAAGATTTATAAGCTCTAAGAGAAAACAACTTCCAACTCAGACTAATAGATTTTGAAAAACTGTCTCAAAATTTATGGAGGAATAAGTTCTCTCAATGACAAAGAGCACCTTAAGAAATCATGACCACTAAAACCAGCACTCCAAAATGTTCTCCAGGATATCCAAGAAGGAGACAATCAGTTTAGTGGAAGAAAAAGCCAAAAAGTTTAGTAGAATAAATACATCAGGTAGGGTGACAAGTTAAGCAGAAAGAAAAAAAAGTGATCAGAAATAAGAAAATAAGACAATGACAGGAATGTCAATACCTTTTAGTGATAACTCTGAATGTTAATGATCTAAACTCAACAGTCAAAAGACACAGATTAGCCGGGCGTGGTGGCTCATGCCTGTAATCCCAGCACTCGGGAGGCAGAGACAGGAGGACTGCTGAGTTCGAGGCTTGCCTGGGCTACACAGTGAGCTCAGAGCTATCCTGAACTACAAAGCGAGACCCTGTCTCAAAAAAAAAAAAAAAAAAAAAGACACAGATTAGCAGTCAGATCACAGAACAAAACCCAACACTATCCTATACATGAGAAACACATTTAATCCCAAACTAAATTTATAGAATAAAAATCAAAGAATGGAAATAACATTCCATGCAATAGGAATCCAGAATCAAGCAGGAGTATCTATCCTATTTTCAGACAAAGTAGGCTTTAAGAAAAAACTGATCAGAGGAGGTAAAGAAGGTCCCTACAATTCAAAAGGAAGCAACAATTCCAACACACTCAACTTCATAAAATAAACCCTACTGAACACAAGAGATCAGATAAACATTAACCCAAGTACAGTGGGAGACCCCAGGGCCACACCACCACAAACAGGTCAATGACCAAAACAATCAAAGAAATATCAGTGTTGAGTCACACCTTATTCTAGTGCAATAAAACTAGAACTCAGTGGCAAGATAAAAAAGAGCTATGTAAAGAAATAGATTGAATGTACTCTTGAGTAATCAGTACTCCACAGAAGAAATTAGCTATTAGATCCAAACAACAATGTTAATAAAATACCCTACAATCTATGGGACACAATGAAAGCAGTCCTAAAAGAAAAGTTTATAGCAGTGAATGCTTACATAAAAAACATAGAGGTAGCTCAAATAAATATCCTAATTATGTATCTCAAGGTCCTGGAAAAATAAAAGTAAAGTAACTATAATAAATTAAAATTTAAAGATCAGGGCCAGAGATTTAGCTCAGTGGTTCCAGCACCTGCCTAGCAAGCACAAGGTCCTGAGTTCAATCCTGGTAACCATATACAACAATACTGGGCAGGTGACTCATGCCCACCAGCAATCAATGCCACATACCACAATGCCGGGCGTGGTGACTCACGCCTGTAGTCCCTACACTTGGGAGGCAGAGGCAGGAGGATTGCTGCGTTTGAGGCTTGCCTGGGCTACACTGTGAGCTAAGAGGAAGCCTGAACTACAAAGCAAGACCCTGTCTCAAAAAAAAAAAATTACAGATCAGAGCAGAAATTAATTAACTTGAGACTAAGAAAAGCAATTCTAATAATTAATGCATTGATGAGTTGGCACTTTGAAATAACAACAACAAAATATACAAATCCTTTGCAAATCTTACCCCAAAATGTAAGAAAAAAACTGGTATCAGAGCAATTAAAAGCAAAAAGGCAAAATCTCAGTGGATACCAATTAAATCCAGAAGATTATAAGAAACTACTTCTAAAACCTATACTCCAACATATTGGAGAACCCAGAAAAAATTGATATACTCCTAGAAACATATGAATTACCAAAATTAAACCAAAAATTTATAAAATATCTGAATAATCCAAAAATAGGCAATGAAATTGAGGTAGTATTAAAAAACCTACCAATTAAGAAGTGCCCAGACCCAATGGATTCACCTCTGAATTCTATCTGAATTAGAGGAAAACTTTAAGGTTAATACTTCTTGAAATCCTTAATGAAATTGAAAGGGAAGAAATACTGGCAAACTCTTTCCTGGAAGCTACCATTATCTTGATTCAAAAGTGAGATGAGGATTCAATTTAAAAAGGAGACTATAGGCCAGTCTCTTTCATGAACATAGATAAAAAAAAAAAAACTCAAACCGGGTGTGGTGGCTCACGCCTGTAATCCCAGCACTCAGGAGGCAGATGCAGGAGGATTGCTGAGCTCAGGGCCAGCCTGAACTACAAAGCTAGATCCTGTCTCAAAAAAAACCAACCAAACAAACAAAAAAAAACTCAACAAGGTACTGCCAAATAGAATGCAACAAGAATAAAGTGATCATATATTATGATCAAATAGTTTGTATCCCAGGAATACAAGGATGGTTCAATATATGCAAATCAAAAAAATGTACTACACCACATAAATGGAAGGAGAAAAATGACACGAGCATCCCAATAGACACAAAGAAGTCTTAAACAAAATCCAACATCTGTTCATGGCAAAAACTTCAAAGAAAATATGTATAGAAGGACTTTCAGTCTAATAAAAGTTATTTATGACAAACCTACTGGTAACAACCCTTTAAATGAAAATTGAAAGATTTTCCTTTAGGGCCGGAGGGTTAGCTCAGTGGTTCCGGCGCCTGCCTTGCAAGCGCAAGGACCTGAATTTGATCCCCGGTAACCACATATAATGCTGGGCGTGGTGGCTCACGCCTGTAATCCCAGCACTCGGGAGGCAGGGACAGGAGGATTGCTGAGTTCGCGGTGGCTTGCCTGGGCACCATAGTGAGCTCAGGGCCAGCCTGAACTACAAAGCAAGACCCTGTCTCAAAAAAAGCAAAAAAAAAAAAAAAAGATTTTCCTTTAAAATCGGAACAAGACACGGATGTCCAGGGCCAGGGATTTAGTTCAGTAGTTCTGGTGTCTACCTAACAAGTGCAAAATTCTGAGATTAATCTCTGGTAACCACATACCACAATGCTGGGCGTGGTGACTCACACACCAGCAGTCAGTACCACATACCACAACGCTGGGTGTGGTGGTTCACATCTATAATCCTAACACTCAGGAGACAGAGGCAGAAGGATTGCTGTGAGTTTGAGGCTACCTTGGGGTACATAATGAGCTCAGGGCCAATCTGAACTACAAAGTGAGACCAGGTCTCAAAAAAAGAAAAAAGAAAAAAAAA
>PVIC010051775.1:0-12376 GCA_004025085.1 Thryonomys swinderianus | reverse complement strand
AGAAAAAAAAAAAAAAACAAAAAAAAATAGGGAGAGACCAGAGCACACGTGTGTGTGTGTGCGCACACACACACACACACACACTCCCTGTCTCTTGCCATGTGATCCCCTGTCCCACCACAGAGCTCTGCCAGCAAGGCCATCACAAGATGCAGCCCTTCAATCCTGCATTTTCCAAAACCATCAGTTAAAACAAGCCATTTTTGTACAGTCTGTGTATTGTGCTATTAACAACAGAAAACAGATTGGGATGTGTTCATTCTGTTTTTCATGTTGTGAGGAACCCCTCTAGCTCTTTCCATAGCAACTGCATCTTTCCCATATCAAGCAGCAGCGTACATGGCCCCTATTTCTCCACAATCTCAGCAATGCCCTTCGTTTTGGGTTTTGATAATAGCCATGCTAAAGGTATGAAGCAATACTACTGTGGATTTGATTTGCAATCCTCTGATGGTTAGTGATATCTTTTCAAACGCTGGTTGGTCATTTGTGTATCTTCCTTGGAGAAATGGCTGCTCAAATCCTTTGAGCATTGTGTAATTGAATTATGTTGCAGGATGTCCCAATATATTTTGGATATTAACCCTTATTATAGACAAGGCTAACAGATCCCAGAGTTTTCCTTTCGTGTTCACTTTTTCATGCTACTGCTTTCTTTGCTATGAAGAATCATCTTTGTATGACATAGTTTCACGTGTTTATTTCTATTATTGTTCCCTGTATTTTAGCGTTACCCAAGAAATCCCTGTAAGGACCATTGTCAAGGAAATTTTCTCTTATATTTTCCTTCAGGAGTTTTATAGCTTCAAGCCATATGAGATATGATCTATCTATCTATCTATGGTACATGTTTAAATTAATAAAATTATTACAGTAAAAAACATATTGCCATTATCCCTTTCAAAATACTTAACATTAAACAGTTACATGAGAATTATAAAAAGAAAATCTGCAAACTTCAGTGAACTTTCAGGGTTTAGCACATAGTAAGAAAAACCAGTTTTCATCAGTAATACATCAATGCATGTAGACTGAGTTCTCACCTAACTCATGTTTTTCCCAAGCCCTATTGGTCTCCTTTTTTTTTTAACTGAGTTCTTTATTGTACATTTTATATACAGCTCGCAATCACATGCAACACTGGGGAATTTGTACCAGTATATGACACAAGTTAATTCTCATTTTTAACCCATATTCCTACCCACTGTACAACCCCCTACCTCCTATATACATATGCTTTCTTTTTCTTTTTAAATAATATTTATTCTTTTCCCTCATTACTTTTCCCTACCACTCTTCCTTTGAATATTTCCTATTTCACAAAATCACACATTCTAGAACTCATTTATGTCTACAGGTTCTCATACAAGAGAAAAGATATGGTATTCACATATCTGTGACCTATTTATTTCACTTATTAGTATGTCCTCAAGTTGTGTCCATTTGAGTCTAAGTGACTCAAACTTGTCGTTCTTTATGGCAGAGTAATATTCCATGTTATTTTTTAAAACCACATCTTCTTTATCCACTCTCCAGTTGATGGGCATTTTAAAGGGTTGTTTCAAAATTTAGTAGTTATCACAAACTGAGCTGCTATGATATGATTCTTTTAATTCTTTCAAGTATATTACTAGCAGGGAAATAGCAGGGTCAAATGGGACCTCTAATCCTAGTTTTCTGAGGAATCTCCACACTGATCTCCACAATGGTTGCACAAATCTACATTCCCACCAACAGTGGAGAAGGATTCCTTTCCCCCTGCAGCCTTGCTAGGTCTCTACTAGCTGTTTCTCAGACAAAGGGCTACTATCTAGAATATATAAAGAACTTAAAAAATCAGTCCCCCCAAATTTAAAGACTCAATACAGAAATGGGCATCTGAAATGAACAGACACTTCTCAGAGGAAGAAGTAAAAGCAGCCAAGAAGTATATGAAGAAATTCTCAACATCACTGGTCATTTAAGAAATAAAGATGAAAACAGCACTGAAATTTCATCTAACTCCACAAAAAATGACTGCTATTGCAAAATTAACTTGTAGTAAATGTTGGTCTCCTGTTGTTGACTCCAATAGTCTCACACACAGGGAACACCTGCTGTCTAATAACAACTGTTGTGTTCAGGGACCCTGAGCATGATTTACAGTAGAGGAATCTGATGCTCTTACAAGAGAAGCACCTGGTTCCAACTCATACAGTGTTCCACACAGGATGGCGACTTGAGTCAGGTTGCCTGAGTCTGACGTGTAAAGCTGTTTACACAACCCACCTGTCCTACAGAAAGTCTTTCTTATGTGGAATCTGTACCTTTAAAAGCAAAAAAGGGGGATTGTTTTCTCATTTGTTGTTTGAAACAGACAAAAGCTGTTTGAAGCCAAGATTGCTGAGTGAACTACCTTAGTGAAATAGGTAATGTAGAAGTATGATCTTGAAATAAAAAACAGACTTTGGGACTGTGGACAACTCCTGTTACCAAACTGTGCCTCAATTTCTTCTTCCACAGAGTGGGTTTGTCAGAAAATATGAGCTTGCAGTAACCTTCAGGAATTGTTTGGACAGTGGTGACACAGTGGCAATATTCTTATTCCTAGATATATAAATGCAGCTGAATTTTGTCTAAATGATTGTTCATTCATTGTGTTTCTGAAATAACAAGCATAATCACTTTGTTTTACAGAGAAAAGGAGCAAGACCCAGAGAAGTAGTAAGTCTTTTTGCAAAGAAATGGCCTCTGACTACCTCACCCTGGGTCCCATCAAAAATGCTCTCAGAATATGTTAGTTCTGCAACGTAATCAGTAACATCTAAAATGAGCAACTGTGCTTCCTCTCCTCCCACTTTATCATTCTATAGATTGAAGAATTGTTTGTAATGATGATAGAATAACTCATTTTAAAAATCACTGAGAAAACAAGTTTACTGTCTTATCTGTGAATAGTTGGGCCTGAAAGGAAAATGCTATCTTCTATTAAACAAAGGGGGAAAATCAATTATCTGAGACGAAAACCTCTAGCCCATCACAAGGCCTCTGGAAAATGAGATTCATTGATCAGAATCTAAGTGCCAGGCCTAGGTGGAAAAAAAATAAAACCACCGTATCATTAATTTCAATAGAATCTGATAATACAGATTTTGTTTGCCTGGGATGTAGCCAGGAAAAAAAAAATGAAATCTAATGTGCCTCGTTCTCGATGTCTGCAGAGGGGACAGCACACATACTGTAGCTGCCCAGTGACAGGAATTTCAAAGCTGCTAAGCTTTCCTTTCTTTTATGACATATTTAAAACCTTCAGAAAAGTGCAAAGAATTATGCTAAATACTAACACACTAATCCAGATTTCATGGTGTTGAACGTAACACTTGACATTGGCACCATCTCAAGATACACAATTCAATGGTTTTAATACACTCAGGTTATGCAAACTTCATTTTCATCATCTCAGATGGAAACATTTTCATCATCTCAGAAGGAAACCTTCTGCCCTTTATGCAGGTATGTTCCCTTCTTCTCTCCCCCACCACTGGCAGCCACTAATCTGATTTTTCTCTTTCCAGCTTGGCCTAGGCTGGATACTTCATACATAAGAGACCATTCTCTATGAAAGTACCTGTGACTAGCTTCTTTCATTTAGCACATCTTCAAGGTTTACCCATGTTGGACTACGCATCAACACTTTACATAATATTCTGTTTGGTGATCATGCCACATTTTGTTTTTCCATTACTTGGATATGTTGATTCTAATCCTTTTATGGAGATTCACATGAACATAATATGTGAACATTTTTATTGTTTTGGGTGTGTACATAAAAGTAGAATTTCTGGATAATAAAGTAACACAGAACATTTTCATGAACTGTCAGACTATTTCCAATATTTTCCATATTTTTACACTGGTATCATCCTATTTCTGCTTTTGCTATTCATCATTACATTTTGGAGGTTTCTCCAATATACTATTTAGCAGTAACTCAGTGACATCATAGGATCCCAGTGTGTGGACAAAGCACTCTTCATTTGCCATTCCTCTACTACTGGATATTATTTTACCCCAAATGTCCACCCATCCCATATTTAAACTCTTAGACACCAAACTCACAGCTACATTCTGTACATTATGTTATTCCTAGTTTTCCATTATTATAAACATGAACAGAGTCTCAAAGGCTTCCATCTGGAGATCAGTTCTTCAGAGAAGGAGATCCTTATAGACCACATGACACCTACATTTAGTTAACAGCCTTCCCATATCTGCCCGTAATTCCAGGGTGGTAGTTCCAGCTTGTGGGTGGGAACCGAGGTATACCAATTAAAGATGTGCAGTGGGCTGTGCCCAAAAAGTAACTAAGATTCTAAGGCCAATGAGTGGTTGGTGTGTAGTTATTCCTGACTATTTACAGTCCTCTCTGGAATGAACTCCCACCCCTGCCCTACGTTCTACAACAGATTTGGCTATGACTGGTGCAGCATCAGAGTGTGAGTAATGAGGTCACACATAACATCTGCCTCTTTTTTGGCCAGAAGAGAGCTTCTTCCTCACCTAGGTCCCAGGATAAAAAATACTCTAGAGGAGAGCATGCAGTAGGCCTGCAGGGGCCTACAGAGTGAGCAAAACAAACTTAGTGTTATGAGTTCCCGAGGTGTGAGTGATACAGAATAACTTAACAAGAAGTAATGCAAGGGGTCTCCATGGCCTTTCCAACTGAACTCTGCAGGTTGGACCTGAAGGCCCACTGCTCTGTCTTCAAGCTGATCTAAGCACCATTGAAATTCACGTGCATCTACCAAATTTGATCTGGGTGCCTCAGCTGGGCCAGAGCTTGACATAGTCACTGTCCTCTGTAAGGGTTAAAGTCCGATGAGCACATGGACAATGAGCAAGCAGGTCAGATCGTTGTGCAATGAATCACAGGAAAGAAGACTCAGCTACAAGAACTTCAGGACATAACTGCACACACTGAGGTGCTGAGAGTGGCTTCCTGGGGGGAGGACATGAAATAGGTGGAGTTGTCCACACAGAGCAGAGAGCAGGTGTCTCCAAGAGCTGGGCACACTGGGGAGGAGGTGATCGAGGACTGCTGACGTCAGGGAAGTCCAGAGAGGCCAAGGGCCCAGGTTTGTCTTTTCACTGCTCAAAACTGCATCCCGTGTTGGGAGTGGGAGCTGAAAAGCTCTTCCTGGGAACTGACTTCTAGACCCTACTCCTAATTCTCTTCCCATATGTTTTGTGACCACAGGCACATCCTAACATCTTTCTGGGCATGGTTTCTAGAGCAAGGGAAGATGTCTGCAGAGAGAAGGAAGAAGCCAGGCACTTCTCACAGAATTCTTCCCTACTCACTCCACTGCAGGAGGACCCCACCCTTTTCCTTTGGAACAAAGTCGAGAAGCCATTAGGTTGAGGCTTGAAGACCCTGCACACTCTTGAACCCGCCTGCCACCCCATACATCTCCTAGTTTCAGATGAATGACTTCATTTTAACTCTGTTACCTCTTCAAAGACTCTGTCCCCAAAACAGTCATACTTTGGGGTCCTGGGAGTTAGGACACTAACATACGAATAGGGGAGGGGCATGATTCAACCCATATAATGCAAGTGATACAGTACTTGGCATATAGTAAATGCTCAGTAAATGGTACCTGTGGGAGAAAGGTGATGGAGGCAGTGGCTATGCAGGCCGGGAGCCACTTTGACAAGAGACCCACCATAGCTCAGAGCCCATCACAAAGTCCTTCTGGGTCAACAGAAAGACCTGAGAGGTCCTGTCCCTATGAGACAGGCATCCACTGGCTTCAGAGCTAGATCCACACAAACTCAGTCCCTCTGGGGAGCAGATACCTGCTAAAGACCCTGCACTGATAAGATAACAGGTGGAAAGGCCTGGCCCCGGACAGTGACAATGCTTACTCTTTCTTCTCCCTGTGAGCTGAAAAACCAGAGGATAAATTGCAGTGTGGCCAGTGGCAAGAGATGGCCTTGAGCAAGATCGCTCTTGACTAGAATTGATAATCCCACTCCTGAGGTGCCCAGAAGATGGAAGTGACAGGAGGTATAAGAGAATGTTCTGTACAAGGCATTGCACCCTCTGCGAGCCATCAGTCCCCCTCCTTTCGGGACGCAGAGGCCTTCATGAGAAAGCACTCACACCCACACACCACACCCGATTCCAAGAAAACTAAGAGGTAAGGCCGTGTGGTTGCATGACTCACAGAGATCACCCCTGCCTAGTATTCAAATCCTGCGGCTACAGGAACTGTGCTTTTTGACTATTCAACTGTTTGCTAACTACTCCGGGCTGCAACTCACACCCACTCTCTTGTGGTCCAGAAAGGGGGCAGTGCAGCCTACGAGGACCTGGAGACTTAGGGGCTGGAGTGTCTGCAATGGAAACTGGGGAGCTGGGCGGGGGGGATGGCCTGGCTGGTGACACAACAACAGGTTACCAAGCTCGGGAAAGAGAAGACCCAAGGAGAAATGCCCAGGAGCTGGCTGGAGATGACAGACTGGGGTGGTGAGAGAAAGAATAAATGGAGTCGTCACCTACAGTGAGGCTAGAGTTGAAGACATAAGAGTCAGGACGGAAAAGGGGCTGGAGGAGGAATAGCTGGCACGGGTATGCAGGGTTGGTCAGCTGGTTGGTTGGGTTTCTCTTTCTTGTTTCTGACATTTAAGACCTTAGAGAGAGAAGGAGGCAGAGGACCAGGGAGGGTATGTTGTCAAAGATAAAGGGAAAACTATGAAAGAGAGGGAGGTGTTTTAGTCACCTTGTGCTGCACGGCCCACCGAATGGGTGACTTAAGCGACACGCATGTATTTTCTCACAATTCTAGAGACTGAAAGTCCAAGATCAGGGTACAACACGACCAGATTCTGGTGAGAGCCTTTTCCCTGGCTTGAAACTCGTCACCTTCTCCCTGGGCCCTCACGTGGGATAGGGGGGTAGATTTGGGATGTGAGGAATGGTAATATCCCTTCCCGTAAGAGCACTAAAATCCTATTGGATCAGGATTCCGCCCTATGATCTCACCTAACTTTAACATTTTCCATAAAGACCTCCTCTCAATTCTCCCCTATACAGGGATTAGGGCTTCAACACATGTATGTGAGTGGGCAGTTTGGTCCCTAGCAGGAGGTCTGAGTAGGGATGAAGGAGAGAAGAGGGAAAGCCAGCCTGAGTGCAAGGGGCCCCGCGACTGCACTCCAGAAGAATCTCTCCACTTCTGTCTCTGCCGCATTGGAGGTTGTCTGGGACTCACCCCTTTTCTGGCCTCAGTTTCCCAGGCAAGAGATGTGGGAGGAGCTGTTATACTCTAAAAGCCCTGGGACACAGACTCCTTTAAGAGGCAAATATCCTCATGGCTCAAAGACGAGTGGGAAATGACCCTGACTAAGAGCCAATGCCCCCCTCAACCAGGGCAGCAGCCTAGCAAAGGAAGAAGCGCCTCCCCTGGCCCTGCCTGACTCCAAGTAGGAACTCGTAGACCGGTTAACTGTAAACACAGTTTTGAGAGCTGCCATCTTCGTAGCAAACGTTTGGCTCTCAAAGCCAAGGCTGACTCTTTTTTTTTTTTTTGAATATTTAATTGGGGGAAGGTGTTTCCACAGCGTGACTAGGTGAGTTTTGTGCAGTCATACCGTCGCTCATCCCACAGTCTGATTGGATTCCAGGCCACAGAAGGGCTCCTTGAAAGGAGGCATAGGATGGGAGGAGCAGGAAAAGGCAAGAAGAGGTCGGGTGAAGTCTCAGAGGCTTCCTGGATAAAGTGTTAACTGACTGCACTGAAGAAGGGGTGGCCAGGGAAGGGAATGAGCCAGGGCAGTGACCCAAGCAAGAATCATAGAAGTGAGGTGACCTCTAATGCGTTTGGCCCCTGTCCCAGGCGGAGAGAGGACTAGAGGTCTGGCAGGGCCAGAGCACAAAGAACCTAGAAGTCTTTATAGAGTTAACTGTTCCCAGGGGTTATTGAGGAGCCACTGAAGAGTCTGAGCAGAGGGGTGACTTGATTCAACTTGTTTTGTTCGGCCCTTCCCGTGTTCTGAAGGGGGGGTGGACGCGGGGTGCAGAAGGCCTTCATGGTGTAGATCATCGTCTACTTTTACGAGCATAGCCTCCTTGTTTTTCTCACTTCTTTGATCTGCATTTCGTTTGAGGTAATGGAGTTTTCCTGTTCAGTCTTATTGAGCCTCCAAGGCACACATAAAATGAGGTTATAAAGGTTGTTTTGCAGAACAGAACAAGGAATGAAAATTACCTATCTCACTGTAAAGTTATCATACCTGTAAAACTTAAACCTGGCCAGCACGCTAGCAGAAAATAAAGTGTAAGACAAATCTAAATATGGCCATAATTTTTTTTTTAAATCTTAGCTAAAATGCTGGCAACTTGAATGTGTAAAACATCTCATAATCAAGTAGTCTCATAAGAAAATCCCTTCAGATAAGCCTTTAAGGCAGTACACCTATTCAGCACTGACTTGTGTCCACTCAAAATTTATATGTTGAAGTCCTAACTCCCAGGACCTTAGCCTCTGACTATATTTGGAGATAATGCCTTTAAAGAGGGAATTATGTTAAAATAAAGTCAGGGTCTTTGTCCAGTATGACTGGTATTCTTGTAACAGAGTGAAATCCATGCAAGCACAAGGGCCTGAGTTCAATCCCCAGTACTTAAAAAAAAGGTAATTGGGACGTAGACCCACAGCTGTGAACATATGGAGAGGAAGAACCAAGGACAGGGGAGCCAGGCTCCCGGACAAACCAGACCTGGCTGCACCTTGATCTCAGACCTCCCGTCTCCAGGACTTTAAGAAAATACATTTCTGTGGTTTAAACCTCTCTGTCTATGGGACTATGTTATGGAAACTCTAGAAAACTAGTACGACTATAAAAAATTAAAATAGGAAACCTATATAAATACAGAAGTAAATACAGGGGAAAAAGGCAATTGCTAAGCTTCATTGTCTTTTAAAACTTCCATTAAAGGGAAGGAGATTTAGCTCAGAGGTTCCTGCACCTGCCTAGCAAGCACAAGGTCCTGGGTTTGATCCCAGGTAACCACATACAACAATACCAGGCGGATGACTCACACCCACCAGCAGTCAGCACCACACACCACAGTGCAGGCATGG
Organism: Thryonomys swinderianus; assembly: GCA_004025085.1. Taxonomy (NCBI): domain Eukaryota; kingdom Metazoa; phylum Chordata; class Mammalia; order Rodentia; family Thryonomyidae; genus Thryonomys; species Thryonomys swinderianus. The sequence goes on along the minus strand of PVIC010051775.1, from coordinate 3,248 downwards.
GGGCTCACGCCTGTCATCCCAGCACTCAGGAGGCAGAGGCAGAGGAGGAGGATTGCTGAGTTCAAGGCTAGCCTGGGCTACATATTGAGCTCAGGGCCAGCCTGAACTCCAAAGCAAGACACTGTCTCAAAACAAAAACAAACAAACAAAAAAACCTTCCATTAAAGGACCACAGACCTACAGACAAGTGTACAAATTCTAACTGTGTGATGCCTTTTCACCATCAAACATATCTGTGTAACCAGCACCTGGATCAAGGGAAAGAGCTTTCGTGCTCTCTATAAGACCAGTTAGGACTGAGTTGTGTCCCCATAAAGATCACATATGGAAGTTCCAGACCTCAGAGAGATTCAGCCTGTATCAGTCAGCCTGTCATTACTGTAACAAACTCCTGAGATAATCCACTTATAAAAGCAAATCTTTATTTTGGCTCATGGTGTTGGAACATTCTGTCGAAGGTCAGTTGGCCTATCGGCTCTGCGCCTGCAGTGCAGTAGTGCATTATGGTGAGCAGCATGGGGAGGATCCCTTCCAAGGGCACAGTCCATGACCTAAGACTTCCCACCAGTGTCACCTCTCCCAGGTCCTACCATGGCTTAATTTTGCCAAGCCAAGGACACACCTTTGACACATGAGCCTTTGAGGGCTGACCTTGAGCCAAACTCCAGTGGAAACTTTCATTCGTGTTACAGGAGGTCATAAAATGGGGCCTTGACCTAAGAGGACAGGTGTCTTTGTAAAAAGAAGAAAAGACACCAGGGACCTACACACAAAAAGGAAAAGCCAGATGAGGACATAGAGAAGAAACAGATTGAAGATCCCAGAAGGGAGGCCTCTGGAGAAACCAACCCTGCCAACACCTTGATCTTGAATTTTCAGGCTCCATAACTGAGAAAATAAATCTCTGATGTTTAAATCAGCCCATGTGTGGTATTTGGCTTAGTCAGCCCTAGAAGATGAGTACAATGTCCCTTTCCTGCTTATGTAGTTTTTATTTATTTTTATTAATTTTGTCCTATCTGTACACATACACGAGATATATCAAACTCCTTAAAATAATTACCTATGAGGGCATGAAATGAGGGTAATAAAAGCAATCATGCCTGGCACACAATATGATATTTGTAGTCATCCAGTTTTCCAAAGCCTCTACAAATCTTGGGGATCTTTCTCTTTGATTTGTGATCCTCCCCATGTTGCTCACCTATTGAGTTTCAAAATCTATCTATGTAGTATGTCCCTGAGCTCCCTAACCAAATCATATAATTCTTGTAGGGCCACATAATTCTTATAAGGTATCTTAATACCTAGGAGACAAGATAGACAAGATCCTCTTCTTTTTAAAAATCGACTCAACTTTTATTTATTTATTTATTTATTTATTTATTTATTTATTTATTTATTTATTTATTTGAGACCGAGTCTCGCTTTATAGTTCAGGCTGGCCTTGAGCTCACTATGTAGCCCAGGCAAGCCTCGAACTCAGCAATCCTCCTGTCTCTGCCTCCGGAGTGCTGGGATTACAGGCGTGAGCCACCACACCCAACACTGTGGTATGTGGTATTGATTGCTGGTGGGCGTGAGTCACCACACCCAGCCCTATATGTGGTTACCGGGATCGAACTCAGTGCCTTGCGCTTGCAAGGCAGGCACCGGAACCACTAAGCTAAATATCCGGCCCCAAAAAAATTGACTCAACTTTTGATGGAGACTCATGTCAGAACGAAGTCTATCAAGTTTCTCAATATATCCATTTGGAACTCCCATTCGATTGAACCAAACTGACACACTCACTCGAAGAGAATCAGCATTTGTATGATGTTATGTTGTTTCATCACAAATGTGGACTACATCTCTATTTATTCAAAATTTCCTTTGATATTCTTTCACTGAATTTGAATTTTTCTTCCATGGAGAGTTCCTTGACACATTAATTTCTTTTATGTTTTATGGTTGGTATTTGCTAGCAAGGAGACAAGTATTTTAGTAGTAGATACTGTGCCCAACAATATTTGTCGAAATTTCTTATTAGTCCTAAAGGAGGGTCTGCTGATGTGGTTGGCTTTCTCTGTGGATGATCAAGAGACCTGCACACAGTGATAGCTTTCTCTCTCCTTTTCAGTCTTCATACCTCCATATGGATTTGTTGGGGCATCTGAGATCATGGTGTATATAGTCTAGTTGCCTGTGAAGCCCCTGGCTCATACCTGGTCACCTCCACATGTCTTCACGTCATTCCCTCTGTACTTCTTTAATCTTTATTTCCATATACAGGTAGGAGACATGGTAGATGAAGGACCACACTTAATTCCATTATCTTTTTAAAGAGTCCATCTCAATATTCTGAGATGCTAGTAGTTAGAACTTTCATATAAAAACCAGAGACACAATTCAGTCCATAACAACTACCCATTGCTTGCTCCTGGATTCAACTGTGACAATAACTCAAAATTTCCCTATAGTTTTCCAACTCACAGTGGCCCACCAGTGTCCCAAGGCAAACTATGGATGAGAGGAAAAACCAAGAGTGTCACCTCTTCCCTAGGGGCTCCCCAACCAGTCTGCCTCTGTCTCCCTTCCCAAGCTAGTATTTCTTACTCCAGAGAATTCCCTCCAGGTCTAGTGCTGGTTATTCAGCACCCTGATGCCATCTTCTTCTTCCATAAGGTTCCAGAGGGTTGGTGGCAGAAGCAGGGTGAGAAGTGACATGACAGAAATCCCATGATCTGACTGTACTTTAGAAAGATCTCCCCGGTTGGAGTGTAAACATTGAATTAGAAGTGGACATTCCTGGAGACAGGGAGAATAGGTAAGGGGCTATCACAATAAACAAGTTATTGATGTCTTAGATTAATGGGAATGGAGAGACCTGTTATTGACAGACCTGGTGGCCTTTACCTATGGGACAAAAAGAAGAAAGTACCAAGAATGATCCCTGATCAAGAATGATCCCAGAATCCCTGGGTTTCTGGCTTGAGCAATGGAGTAGGTAGAGTATGCCCTTCACTGTGAAACTGTCTGAGGAAAATGGGAGGTAGAGAGAGGGAAAGGAGGGTTGCTTTGAACTTCTGAAGAATGATATGAGTTGTTCAGAAGGCAACTGGATTCTAGACCTGAGTCTCAGAGAAGAAATCTGCAATAGAGAACTCTGGAAGTCTTCAGCATGTAGTCAACAATTGAAACCACAGTCAAATATGAGGTTAGGGGCCAGAGGGTTAGCTCAGTGGTTCCGGCGCCTGCCTCACAAG
>PVIC010051774.1:0-12392 GCA_004025085.1 Thryonomys swinderianus | reverse complement strand
CTTGGTGTGGGAATATGATGAGGGGAAGGAATAAATATGATACAGAAAGAAAATAAAAGAGCATGTATAAGGGGGGAGGAGGGGGGAGTGGGTAGGGATATGGGTAAAAATAAGAATTAACTTGTGGCATATACTGGTACAAATTTCCCAATGTTATATGTGATTTTGAGATGTATATAAATTGTACCAATAAAGAATTTAATTAAAAAAATGCACTAGAAAAAAAAGAATGCTATTGTGAAAAGTAGAGAGAGTAGAAAAAAAGATAAAACTGCAAATTTTGTAGCTTTAGTGAATTCTCCTTTCCATGTGAATGAGGGGCCCTTTGACCTGCAAATCAAACCTCTCATCAGTCTTGTGTCTTTTCGTCTCCGCATCATGTATCCTTATTCCTGGCTCTTCTGTCTACATCTTTTCATGAATGTGGCACTTTCCACAGAGCTTCAGGACATCTTACCGAAGTAAAGGCAGATGATGCTGTTATGGGAAGGATTAAGTCTAGGTTCAAAATCAGACTGCTCCATTCAGATCTCACTTCCACTTCTAGCTGAGATGTGAATGTCAGTAACTTAAGCCTTTATTTTTTGCTTTAATTTAATTATTCTTACTTTGTAAGATTAGGAAAGACAACTTCTGTGAAATGTTTTTCTCAGGAACTGGCACACAGGAAATATTCAAATTAATGTGATGACTGTTTTGGTTTTCGGTTTTGGGCTTTTTTTTTTTTTTTTTTTTTTGAGACAGGGTCTCGCTTTGTAGTTCAGGCTGGCCCTGAGCTCAGTATGTAGCCCAGGCAAGGCTCGATCTCAGCAATCCTCCTGCCTCTTCCTCCTGAGTGCAGGGATGACAGGTGTGAGTCACCACAGCTGCTATTGTTGTATGTGGTTATCAGGGATTGAACGAAGCAGGGACCTTGTGCTTGCTGGGCAGGCACTGGAACCACTGAGCTATATCTCTAGCTCGAGTGGTGGTTTTTGGCTGTAAAGTTCTACTTCAAAAAGCTCAATTCAGTTCATTTCAATAATAGAGGCATCCCTTATGACAAGGACAAAAATATGACCTGCGAAAACTATGATTTGTAGTTTTTTGAAAGTCTTTCAGAGAAAGTTTTAAAATTCCTTTTAATATTATAAAATTTATTATATAATATTCACCATGTTCTTAATGAGTTTACCATGCACTTGCTGGTAAATTCTTATATACAGAACGATTTTCAAATGAAAGGATCATCTTTGTTTCACTACTCCACGTATTTCCCACCTCAGATTTATATAGCAGATGCTCAAGGCATGTGTATGAATGAAGTGAATTATGTTTTTCATATTAAGTAGAGTCCTATGAAATTGTTGTTTCTGGCATGCTTAAATATTAACAAGTTTTATAAGTCACCCCAATGCTTTACTATCAGAGTAGATTTTCATAATGTTATATTAAGGTAGCTAAATTGAAAAATAAATGTTGCATAAAATTTCTTTTCAATCATGCTTATATGACTCCTATTTCCAAAACAACATTTCTGGTTTTAGGAAGATATTAAAAAACTGTTTGACTGTAATTCACATGTAATAATATCAAATATGTTATGATATTAGTTCTTCAGTATTAATGATTTTGATTTTAAAATATTTCATTTATGCATACTAATGATAAATATTATTTCAACTTAATTTCATATTAATATTATAGAATTTCAAATTTTTTTCACTATAACTATATCAGTTTAAGAAAATTCTTGGGATTACTTTTAGTTAACTTATAGGATTTTATTGGTTTTATTTAAAACTGGTATCAACTTTTTTTTTTTTACGTTTTACTGGTACATTATATATACACATCGCAATTACACTCCACATTGAGAATTTGTACCAGTATATGACACAACTTAATTCTCATTTTTCCCTCTCCCATACCTACCCTACCTCCCCCACCCCTATATACACAAGCACTGTTTCCTTTTTTTAACATTAGTTTTTTCTTTCTTCTTTATTTACCCCTAAGCTCTATTACCTTTTGAATATTTAATATTTCACAATATCAATCATGCTTCTAAACACATTTATAGCTTTAGTTTCTCATATCAGAGAAAATATACAATATTTGCACATCTGTGACCTATTTATTTCAGTTATGAGTATGTCCTGAAGGTATATCCTTTTGAGTATAAATGATTCAATCTCATCATTCTTTATGGCACAGTATTACTATGTTTTATAAAAAACCCACATCTTCTTTATCCAGTCTAGAGTTGATGGGCATTTGGGTTGTTTCCAAGAGTTAGCTATCACAAACTGAGCTGCTATACACATGGGTGCACATATGTCACCGTGATAGGAATCTTGCAATTCTTTTCTGTATATCCCCAGCAGGAGAGTAGCAGGGTGAAATGGAACCTGTAACCCTAGGTTTTGAGGAATGTCCACACTGATCTCCATAATGGTTGTGCTAGTCTACATTCCCACCAACAGTGGAGAAGGGTTCGTTTTTCTCCACAACCTTGCCAGCATTTGTTGCTGGGTAATTTTGAGATAGCAGCCATTCTTTGTGGAGCGAGATGAAATCTCAGAGTTGTTTTCAACTGCATCTCTTGAATGGCCAGTAACGTTGAGCATTTCTTCATATACTTCTTAGCTGCTTTTACTTCTTCCTTTGAAAAGTGTCTGTTCATTTCAGATGCCTATTTTTGAACTGGGTCTTTAAATTTGGGGGAACTGATTTTTTTAAGCTCTTTATATATTCTACATAGTAGCCCTTTGTCTGAGGAATTGCTGGTAAAGATTTTTTTCCCATATTGTTGGTTGACTTTTTGCTCTGCTGATGGTTTGTTTTGCTATGCAGAACCTTTTTTTTTAATACAAAGAGATCCCATTTGTTGATTTCTTCTGCTAGTTCTCATGCTATAGAGGTTTTGTTCATAAAGTCTTTCCCTAAGCCAGTATTTCCAAGAGTTTTACCTAACTTTCTTTGCAGCAAGTTTAGTGTCTCTGTTTTAATATTTAGGTCTCTCATCCACTTTGGTTTTAGTTTAGTACATGGTGGAAGAGATGGATCTAGCTTCAGTCTTTGGCAGGTTGAAACCCAGTTTTTCCAGTGTCATTTGTTAAAAAAGAGACTGTCTTTCCTCCATGGAGGGTGTTTGGCTCCTTTGTCAAAGATGAGGTGGCTTAGTGTATCTGGCATTGTTTCTGGATCTTCTAATCTATTCCACTCATCCTCAGGTCTGTTTCTTTGCCAGTACCATGCTGTTTTTTCACAGTATCTTTGTAGTAAAGTTTTAAGTTGGGGAAAGTGATAACCTCTGCCATGTCTTTGTTTCCTAGAATTGCTTTTGCTATTCTAGGGCTCTTGTGGTTCCAGATGAATTTTTGGATGCTTTTCTCTAGATCTGTGAAATATGCTGTTGAGATTTCAATTGGCATTGCATTGAATCTATATAGTAACTATGGGAGTAGAGCCATTTTGATGATGTTGGTTTTTCCTATCCAGGTACAAGGGATGTTTTTCCCTTTTCTGATACCCTCTTCAGTCTCCTTTTTCAGAGTGTTGTAGTTTTTGGAGTAGAGGTCCTTTATCTCCTTTGTTGGACTGACTCCTAGATATTTCATTTTTCTGGATGCTACTGTAAAAGGGACTGAACCCACAATTTCTTTCTCTGTCAATCTATTATTTGTGTATAAAAATGCGATTGATTTTAGATCATTGACCCTGTATCCAGCTATGCTATTGAATTTGGTGATTAAAGTCTAGCAGTTGTTTGGTGGAGTTTTTAGGGTCTTCTAGATAGAGTAGCATATCATCAGCAAATAATGAAGTTTAACTTCTTTTCCAATCTTTATTCCTTTTTATTTCTTTTGATTGTCTAATTGTAATGGCTAATGTTTCTAGCACTATATTGAACAGGAGTTGTGACAGTGGACATCTTGTTTTCTTCCTGATCTTAGTGTGAAAGATTTCAGTTTTTGACCATTTAGGATGATGCTGGCTGTTGGTTTCTCATAAAAACCTTTTATTAGATTGAGATAGAGTCCATCTATTTCGAGTTTCTATAGGGTTTTGATCATGAATGGGTGTTGGATTTTGTCAAATGCTTTCTCTTCACCTTCTATTTTATTTTATTTATATTTTATTTTATTTTTATTTTTATTTTTTTTTGAGACAGGGTCTCACTTTGTAGTTCAGGCTGGCCTTGAGCTCACTATGTAGCCCAGGCAAGCCTCGAACTCAGCAATCTGCTTGTCTCTGCCTTCCGAGTGCTGGGATTACAGGCATGAGCCATCACGCCCAGCTCACCTTCTATTTTAAAAAATGTTGGTTATGCAAAACATAACTGGTTATTGTTCAGACTAATTGAAGTTTATTTTATCAATGTATGCATAGTCATAACCCAAATAATTTACAAATTAACAGAATAGCATATTCATGATAAAATTAAGAATGCTTCATTTAATTGGTTAAATCATGATCTTTGAATCTTTTCATGCATTTGCTATTTGTAATAAGTCCTCTATATTCTATACATTTTATTGTGCTAAATTTGCCACTACTATATTTGAACCTCTATTATCTATAGTTGGAAAGTGAAAGTCCATAAACAGTGTATATAATAATATTTGATCCAAATTTTACACCAAGCTAAATCCCAGGCTGTGCACTAACTAAATATGTTACTGGGCATAATTTATAATTTGTTACTACAGTGATCATTACCAATCTTGCTTTTCTTCTCCAGAGGAATATTTTTTGAATAAGATTCATTTTCCTGTTGTCGTCAGTCTGTGAATTTATGAAAAAAAGATAAAATGGTTGCATTTTGCATTCTTTAGAAGACTACTCTGTTTCATTAAAAACAGATGGATAGTCAACATTTCTGAAAATGCCTTCATAGAAAATGGAGACATTAGATAATTTATACAAGATAGCAAGAAAACTCAGAAGTAGTAGAATGGATAACATCATAATATCTTATGACTGTGAAATGATTTTTAATATTTTACCATCTTTGCATAAATTCATTAGCTGAAAATTTCCAATGTTGTTCAACCAAACTGTGTTCACTTGAATTTGAAATGTTAATACTTCAAAAAAGCTTTAAATTCCAAAGCCTGCCAAGATCTAATTAGAGTTCTGCCAGTACTTAACCCATTTCTTAACAAAAAGACATCTGATTTAATATATCTCACATTATGGCACATTGTAGAAAAATGTATGTACATAAATTGTAGAAAACATATGTAGTGAAATAGGTCTGTGTTTTCTATTTTTTCTTTTATTTGCTTTTCTATTTTTTTTCCTAGAAAACATGTGAGTACAGACCTCTGTCATTGGGCATAATTATGTAATATCTTTGATCTTCAGTGTCTCTACTATAAAATTAAGTAAATAATATCTAATTCATACTGTGGGGGGGATTGTGTAAAATTAAATAGTGTGTGTTCTTAACATGTGCCAGGTATTTCCTGAATTTTGGGAATAGGATACACTCTGGGTCTCTGCTCTTTAAAAAGACCAAATGGCCAGGCGTGGTGGCTCACACCTGTAATCCCAGTACTCAGGAGGCAGAAGCAGGAGGATTGCTGAATTCAAAGCTTGCCTGGGCTACATAGTGAGCTCAGGGCCAGCCTGAACTACAAAGCAAGACCCTGTCTCAAAAAAAAAAAAAAGGCCAAATGTTACAAATAGAATTTTTCAAAAAAGGTTAAGCATCATAGTAATCATCCTTTTCTTCCCCTTAAGACTTCTGTGTCAGAACCTAGTTGATTAGAAGAAAAAACATACACTAAAGTTTCCATTTTCTATCAAATTTGGCTCTATGTTCCAATTGTAAACTTAGAAATACTGGAAACATGGACCATTGCTTGGAATAAAGAGGGATGCATTACCGAGAGAGAAAACCTCTGACCCCAGTTACAGCAGGAAATGCATTTCCAGGCCATAGAGCTAGCAACTGGGGAATGTGCAAGGGTTTTAAATGTTGTTGGAAGAATAAAACATGTGCCATATTGTATATGATAACCTGAGTAGACTAAACAGATTCATTTGACTGCTGAAATGTATTGCTTTATAAAACTCATCCCAAATTCCCTCTGAAGAGAGAACTCACCCAGTGAATTTTAAAAAATGTTTTGATTCACCAGATGTCCTTTGGCTTTTCAGGGCTATTTAAATATGTTTGTTTTAGAAATATCTCAATAACATTTAGTTAATTGGAAACAGTAACTTAAAAGGAGAAATCCCAATGGTATGTGTGGAGCCGCCATCTTTTACAACTCAGGCAGTACCATTCTAGCACCATGGGATCTAGAATGTTCTTGTCTTCCAACTATAGGGAGGAAAGAAAACTTCATTATTCTTTTAAAAATAGCCCTTACTATAGCCAGAGATGTAGCTGAGTCATACCCCGTGCCTGCCTCGCAAGCAGAAGGTCCTGAATATTTTAAAAATTTAATTCTTTATTGGTACAATTTATATACATCTCACAATCACATCTAACATTGGGGAATTTGTACCAGTATATGACACAAGCTAATTCTCATTTTTACCCATATCCCTACCCACCCACACCTCCCCACCCTCTTTATACATGCTCTTTTATTTTCTTTCTGAATCATATTTATTCCTTCCCCTCATTGCATTGCCATACCAAATTTCCTATGGAAATTTCCCATTCTATAAAAACTGTCATACTTTCTAGAGCTCATTTGCATCTGCAGGTGTTCATATCAAAGAGAAGATCCGGTATTTGCCTATCTGTGACCTATTGATTTCATTTATTAGTATACCCTCCAAGTGTCTCCATTTGCACATAAATGAATCAATCTTGTCCTTTATGGCAGAATAATACTCCATTTTATAAAAAAAAACAACAACACATCTTTATCCAGTCTCCAGTTGATTGGCATTTGGGTTGTTTCTAAGATTGAGCTATCACGAACTGAGCTGCTATGAACAAGGGTGTACATCTGTCTTTCCAATATGATTTTTTAATCTTTTGGGTATATTCCTAGCAGGAGGATAGCGGGGTCAAATGGGACCCCTAGTCCTAGTTTTCTGAGAAATCTCCATACATATTTCCACAATGGTTGCACAAGTCTGCAATCCCACACAAGGTCCTGAATTTGATCCTCGGTACTGGAGAAGAAAACTAATCTCCACTGTATTACTTTTCAAAACAATGAATAAATTCATTTCCTAGACATTCATGCATTAGCTGGCATCTAGTATATTCATGATATTTATGTACATAGATATTTGTATTATAAACACACTGCATGAATACAGCAATAAAAGTTCCCCAAAGATGCAAATTTGGAAGAGAAGTATTTTAAAAATGACAGGAGCAAGTAGCAAAAATCTTAATTTATGAACCTTTCTGTTTCTTAAAACCCACCACAGGGGAGGTTTTGCAGTCTACTTTCCAGTGTGAGGTTAGTCTGTAAAATCTAATTGTGTACTTTAGTGACATATATACTACTCAATTCTCCGAGGGTATTTTAGCATTTTTGTGTTTCATATTTGTTTGCTTGATTTTAAATTGTACTCAGGCACTCAGGCAAATTCTTCTTTCTTTCATTTTATTCAGAAGAGCCAGTCATCTTTATAGCAAATGATGTCCGTGTCACCCTTGATGCCTCTTTTTTTCCCACTTCAGAGTTCCAGCTGCCGGTACTTCCATTTATGTGCTTGAAAGGCTTTTTCCTCTCACCTGTTGTGGGTGCTTTGTACCTCTATCTGGCAAGCCGTGCCAGGGACTTGGTGCCTCTGAAAGCAGTGTTCACCCTGTGGCCGTGGGGGCGCTGATGAGCATCCGGCTCTTCTGCTCTCTGATGGTAAACTCTAAGGCTGTGTTTTACATTGACTCCCAATATTACCCAGAAGAATCGAGCTCCAATTACCCTCAATGGAAACTTGCTTAATAATGAAAACGCCATAGGGTGCATTTTTCTTCTACCAATGGTTCTTAAGATGAATAAAAAAAACAACAACTAGTCAAACTCAAATCCTTGTCACAGGTCTATTTCATTCTACAGACTTTCTCTTCGGAATTACCAGTTTAGTAAGAATACTAAGATAATCTAATTAAATTTTTTATATGATAGGTTTCAGCTTCAAGCAGCCCTTAAGATTTTACTTATTTTTTTTGCTATGATTTGCACACTTTCCACCAAGATAAGTAAATAAATAATACTCTCTAAGGAGCACCTCTTATTCTGCTTGTTACTGTATGCAGATGCCAGGTGTTGAGCAGAATTTTGTGAGAATTTATGTTTGATTACATATTTTAGATTTTAAATGTTTTATTTTCAAAACCTCATGCTTCCAGGTTTAATATGCAGTTTTAAAAAGCCACATAACTCATTCCTTTATTGCCCTAGCACTCAATTGCTCTAGTCACTGGCCTATGACTGTCAAACATCTTTCCATAATAGCATTTGCAACAGGAATATGAAGATTGAGCCAATTTCAAAAAGATTGTAACAGGAGGATTTTTCTCTTGCAAGAGTTTTTCTACGCTTGTCAAGAGATGTTTTGTCCTGTTAAAGCCCAAATACTGACTTTTACCTAAAAGCTACTCTTTGCTTCCAATCTCTCAGTCCCTGGTAATATAATTCAGCTTAAAATACTCAGAAAATAAGATAAAATTTTATATGGAAGCTGCCTTTTTAATGGTGAGGAGACCAATTAACACTTGGAAATAAACTCATTATTATGTGTATTGATAAATTGTCATAGAGAACATGTATTGGTTTTTCTACTTAAGGAAGCATAAAATTAACATAATTCAGCTCTTTAATATATTTTACTGTGCTTCTAAGTGCATATTGTACATTTTAAAGAAGATTTGAAAAATAGTAAGGATTGTAGCAAGATTATGTGTGTATAAAAATAAATAAATATATGTATATATATATTTTTTCCCACAGCACTTCTTTCAGTACAGTATGGACAGGCAAATTATATTTTGCAATTATTATGATTATCTTTACATGCTGTGCTGAACAGGGATATATTTGCTTTGTTGGGTCAGTAAGAAACTATCTCTTAATGTATTAGTGGCACATCTACAACAGGTGGGTTGCATTAGCTTAGAAAATGTGCGTTTGAAAATATTCAAAGGAAATTAACTGTCTTACAAATGATATCTCTGATCCAATGATTTTTCCTTGATGTTCAAGAACCAAAGGACCCTATCCTATACTACTGGGCTATGCAGACATCTTTTTGGGAGTGTGTAATGACTTAAGGTCCTCCTGTTCAAGTTAGATGTCATCCAATTTTGTTAATCCCCAGAGTATCACCAGAAGGGAAATATCTACAGTTTCTGTGGAAGGATTTTTCTATTACAGGCATTTTCCTTTCTCCTTGCACTGAAAGGCTTGGGCTGCCTACCAGGTGCATTCCAAATGAGCTTCTGTCCAAGAGGCCATCTCTTGTAATCAGATTTAGTCAAAAAGAAGGAACATGCAGGCAAAGCAGATGCAACAGATTTACATCTTTTTATAATTAGTATGTGATTGCAGCACATAATGTCCCCAGTCCTTCTGTGGAGCTGGTGTTTGCACATAACACATTTTAATTCCTTTTTTTTTTAATACCCTTTCCTCCTCCCTCCTCCCTTTGTCTCTTGATGCCTTTCTCATCTGAGAAAGATCTATCTCCCCACTTCCTGTTATATTTCATTTTGCCTTTCTATTTGTGCTTGGGGTGGTTATGTAACAGAAGCCATTCAGCATTTAAACTTGTGTTATTTCATTTATCATTATGGTCGCATGGAACATCCATTTTCCTGCAAATGACTAACGGTTATCTTTCTTTATGGCAGAGTAGTACTCCATTGTTTGTGACTATCACAGATTCTTTACCCATTTATCTAATGAGGGACATACTGGTTGGTTCAAGATTTGCCTATTGTGAATTGTGCTGCTATGAATATAAATATGCATATATCACTGTAATATGGTATGTTTGGTTTTTTCTCAGAAGGTATCTAGAAAGGAAATAGCTGGGTCAAGTGGAATTTCTTGTTTTAGGTTTTGAGCACTCTCCATACTGATTTCCCTAGTGCTTCTACTTGTTTATATTCCCATCAACAACTAAAAAGGTTTTCTTTTCCCCGTAGCCTTGTCAGCATTCGTTATTGTTTGATTTCTTGATGATAGCCATTCTTTTTGGGGTACAATGAAATCTTGGTGTTGTTTTATACTTTTGGTGTTTTACACATTTGTTAACACTTCTCTAGTGACTGATATTGAATGATTCTTTCTGTATTGATTGGCCTGAACTTATTCTTACGTGATTTATCTATTCATTTCTCCTATCCCATTTTGTTTGGGTATTTTATTTTGAGTCAGTTTTCTTGAGTTCATATTCTAAGTATTAATCCTTTGTCCAAGGAATAGCCAGAAAAATCTTTCCCACTTCCTGGGTTGTCTTTTTCACTCCATTGTTGCTTTTGCTGTGTAGAACCTTTTAAAATTGATAGGATCCTATTTGTTGATTCTCATTATCATTTCCTGTGTGTTTCAGTTTCTTTTCTGCTATTGGAGAGATAAAATACACCTAAAGTTAAAGGAGGAAAAGATTTGTTTGGCTTAGAACTGTAGACATTTTAGTCCATAATTGGCTAACTCTAAGGCAGGATGGCAGAGGAACAACAGATCATGGTGACAGAAGACAGCAAAAGGAATGAGAGACTTTTTAACATTCTCTTTAATCCCAAACAGACCACTGGGATCAGGGCGATGCCAAACTGGTCACTCATGTGTGGTGCTTTAGTAAATCACATGCCCTTAATCCCAGCATCATGCATTCCATATTTAGTCATCTCTGGAAAAGGAAGCCGCACTTCTAGTGCATGAGGCTTTGGGGGGGACATCCAAACAAAAGCCACAATACTATGCAATCATTGGTTGTGCTCAGAAAGTCTCTGCCTATATCTATAACTTGAAGAATTTTTTTTGTTTAATCCTCTAGCAGATTGTTTCTGTTTTAACATATAGTTCTTTGATCTACTTTGATTTTACTTTAATAAATGGTAAGAGATGTGGGAGCAAAAAGCCTGGGCCTGTTGCTCAGTGACTGTGTGCTTCCCTAAGATGGAGGATGAGATTTGATCTTCCGCATGTGGACACCACTTTGTTCCGGCAGTGTCTATTTGTGGACCTTTTGTCCAAGATCAGGTAGTTGAATGGACTTGGTTATTTCTGCATCCTCTATTCTCTTCTGTTGATCTTTGCATCTGGTTTGGGGCCAGCACCATACTTTTTTTTTTTTTTTTCACTATAGCTTTGTAATATAACTTCAAGATCAGAATTTGATGCTTTCTAATTTGCTCTCATTACCAAGGATTCCTTTTGTTATTCTGGCTCTCTTCTGGTGTCATATGAATTTTATGGTAGTTTTCTTCAGTTTTGTGAAGAATACCATTGGTATTCCAGGGTGGCATTAAATCTGCATATCAGTTTCGGAAGTATTACTATTTTGACTATATTGGGCTGCCTATCCCAGAACACGGATGTGGCTTTCTATTTTATGATATCCTCTTTGACTTCCTTTTCAAGATAATTTTCATTGTAGAAAACTTTCATTTTGTTAGGTTAACCCCCAAATGCTTGGTACTATTTCAATGGTATTTTTTTCTGATTTTTTCTCAATGGGTTCATTGTTGGTTCACAAGAATGCCACTAATATTTTTGTGCCGATTTTGTATCCTGCTGGATTGCTAAGTTTGGTTAAAGTATTTTGGTGGGAAGTTTTAAGTCTTCATGTAGATCATGCATTCTGAAAATAATGGTTTACTTCAACTTCCTGAGAAAATGAAATGCCTGAGTTTCTCACTTAAAGTCTAAGCCTCAGTAAATAGGACGCGGGCTTTGCCCCTTGTTGCTGGCTTTGCCATAAACAGGCAGCGTTACTGATCTGTAACTGACCAGCTAGCTCCAGGCCTGTGGTTATTGTTGTATTGACACCATCTAACTATTTCAATTGACATCAGAACAAAATGAATAGGAACAAGAATGAAACCAAAAGCAACATCTGTTTCCTTGTGAATAAAAATTTCCTTTTGGCTGTAGGTAAATGGGTTTTGGTGACATTCTGGATTTTTTTTTTTTAAATATAAGAAACCAGGCCTATTACATAATTTGAAGCATTTAATTCTTTGACTTTTAAATTTGTGCTTTGCTGTATAACTCTGCCAGTGGTCTTCACGTAGAGAAGGATGAGTTCAGTGCTGACTCGAAGAGGTGCAGTTGTATGTTAGTCACCCTGAGACAAATAAGAAAATGAGCTGGCCTCAGGTATCTTACTTTCTCTAGGGAAACAGCTATGATTCATGTGGACTTTGAGAAATTGTAGACAGAAGTGTACTGTACTGTGAGTAGCCTGAGGCTGAGGGG
>PVIC010051773.1:0-12373 GCA_004025085.1 Thryonomys swinderianus | reverse complement strand
CTGAGTTCGATCCCCGGTTACCACATATAATGCTGGGCGTGGTGGCTCACGCCTGTAATCCCAGCACTCAGGAGGCAGAGACAGGAGGATTGCTGAGTTCGTGGCGGCTTGCCTGGGCACCATAGTGAGCTCAGGGCCAGCCTGAACTACAAAGCAAGACCCTGTCTCCAAAAAGCAAAAAAAAAAAAAAAAAAAAAAATTTTTCCTTTCCTCTGTCTCCCCCTCCACTGAGGCCAGGACTCATAGATTAAGACTTCTCAGAGTATCACCCAATACTAGGAACTTACCCTCTATCTTGCTCTGCCTTCTTTCCTTCCAAGAATGTCCTGACACCAAGGCATCCAGACTTTTACCTGCCTCTCTCTCCAAGCCATTTCCAACCTCACAGGGACACAACAAAGGGTGCTTTATAGTACAGTATTTTTACTCTTTGATCCATTTTGTATCTCTTAAGTATCTAATGATGCCAAGCACAGGGAAAACACTGAGTTGTGACAAGCAAAACATCATCCTGACCGCTAATGCTTACCTGCAGCCTCAGCAAGCAGACATCCCCAAAGCGGGCAGGGTGACCCAACAGAGTACCATGGACTTGCAGTTCGCTCTCTCGCACTTTCTGCTCCAGATGAGAGATGTGTTTCCTCTGCCTGCAAAAGCCAGTAGAAACATCTCTAGGTCCTAATACTAGGCCCATTATAATACAAGTCCCTACTTTCCTTAGACAGATGAGTAATGATCCTGCTACAGAAGAAAAACTTTGATTCTCGACATTAAATTATGCTGAAGAAAAATAAATGAGAAATATGACTAGCCAGGTACAGTGGCAAATGCCCATAATCTCACCATTTTGGGAAGCTAAGGCAAGAGGATTGTAGATTCAGGTCTCACCTAGGCAACTTAGTGCAACCTTGTCTCAAAACAAAGTAAATAAAAATAAATAGAAAGGGTTTGGGGTGTAGTTCAGTGGCAGACCAGCCTCCAGTAACATGCCCCTATAAACATACAAAGGAGAAAAATGACTGAGGGAAAATGAGAAAAGATCAGAGGCAGTAAATGAGATAATTTATGCAGGTATCTCTACAGCCTTTGCAGAGATACACAACTTGTGTTTCACAGACACAAGAGTGTGCCTGCTTATCAACTTTCCTCTACCTACGGCAGTGTGGGACTGAACACAAGGGAGTGTACTGCCCTTGGGAGGACCTCACCGGACACCCTCAGAGGAACCTAGGAGAGCAGAACCTGGCCTTGAAGCACCCTTTGCCATCTTACTTGTCAATGAGAAGTTCCTTCTCCTTCAGAAGGTGTTCATTACTGTTCAAGATGCTGATCCATTGTGCTGGTTCTAAAGTGGGCAGTAAAGGAGCAAAAGCAGCAGGATGGTGGCAGATGGCTCCATTCTGAAGCTGGAAAACCAACAGGACAGAGGGCTTGATTCTGACTATAAGCACCTAAAAACACCTGTGTTGTATTAGCTGGGTCTGAGTAAAGGCCCAGTCTGGCTCAGCCTGGTAAGGCCAGTGTTTATGAAATAATTTTAGCTCTGATGCATGACTGGAAAGAACCTGCCAGAGAGGCTTCTGCCAACTAAACACTCCCAGTTCTAAGAGTCTACTTTCTAAGGTAAGTTATATTTTATTACCTGGCTATAGAGGCAGAGGTAAACTAGGAGCTAAGATATCCTCACCACCCAGAGAAGGTAAATATGTCCTGCTTCATTCCTTCCCACCCTGCAGCTGCACAAGGACATAAACACAAAAGTTGTAGAGTGAAAAGAACACAAGGGTTCAGAAATGAATTTAACATTTCTTTTGCTGTTCTTTGTTTTTTGGCGGTACCAGAGACTGAACTTGGGCCCTTGTGTTTGCAAGGAAGGCGTAGTTACCACTGAGCTAAATCTCCAGCCCTCAAAGATGATTTGTAAACTTAGCTCTGCTACTGATCAGCTTTGTCACCCTGGACAGATTTTTAAGGACCTAGTAAGTTCCTACCTTTATCTCTCAGACAGCTAGGAGAACCAAACAAAATTCTCTATATGAAAGTACCTAGTCTAGTGATTTAATATATAGCCATATCTTGAGATGTATATAAATTGTACCAATAAAGAATTCAATTTTAAAAAAATATAGCCATATCTTGGGGTAAGTGATGGCACTGAAAATTGTCAAATTTGGTATTCAGTACATCCTGACATGAAAATCTAGTCCTGGTCTTGTTGTTTGGTACTTCACACACAAACTGGCACTCGTGTTGACTGCCTCATGACTTGCTACCCTTTCCAGCCAAAATAATTTGCTCGGTATTTGTTGTTTTTTGTTACTCTAAACCTCCTGGAACCAATTAATGGATGAGTACCAAGATACCACTGTAGGTAAATATGCAACCACTATTGTCTATCTTTTTGGGTTTTCCCTTGTAATCTTTTACTTTGATGAGTCTATCCAGTGTTTTATTAGACCACCAATAGGTTCAGTGGGCTAGAGCTCACAAACTTTCATTTCCTATCTACAAATATCTTCCTTTTTCTTAACAACTGTACTGCTTTAGAGTTTAAAATTTAGAGAGTAAAGCTGGGTGTTTGTGGTGCATGCCTCTAATCCCAGCACCCTGAAAGCTTTGTTTTGCTATAAAATGATAAAAGTTGTCATAGGAATCAGGGTTAGGAGGTTAGGTAGGAAGGCTGCCTTAAATTTGTGGCCAGCTGAGCCTACGCAGTAAATTCAAGGCCAGCCTGATCTATATATTGAGACCCTGTTTCAAAAAAGAAATAAACAGGGCCGGAGATTTAGCTCAATGGTTCAGGTGCCTGCCTTGCAAGCGCAAGATCCTGAGTTCGATCCCGGTAACCACATAGAATGCTGGGCGTGGTGACTCACGTCAACCAGCAATCAATACCACATACCACAGTGCCGGGCGTGGTGGCTCACACCTGTCATCCCAGCACTTGGGAGGCAGAGGCAGGAGGATTGCTGAGTTCGCGGCGGCTTGCCTGGGCTACATAGTGAGCTCAGGGCCAGCCTGAACTACAAAGTGAGACCCTGTCTCAAAACAAACAAACAAACAAACAAATATATGGGGTAAGCTGGGTGTAGTAATGCACTTCTATAATTCACTTTGGCTGAAGGCAGGATTACAAATTTGAGCCTATTTGGGCAATTTATTGAGACCCTGTCTCAAAATTAAACAACCAAAAATTATATAGGGTAAAGGTTATACAATTCTAAGAAACACATACAATCCATAAAATCCAAGAAAAGAACAATTTCTACCTGCATTTGTTCCATCTGTAAACGGATTAATTCCAGCTGCTGTCGACAAGTACTGAGTTCACAAGACTGCTCTCGGGGATGCCAAGGGTCAGGACTTGGTTGCCACACCTGAGAGGACAGAGGCTTGGAAAGCCCAGGCGCAGGCTGGAGTCCCAAAGGGAGCACTCCATTGCTGCTGGAGTGTGGGCCATTCCTCTCAAATACTGCCCCACTGCCTGGTGCCTTCTTGGCTTTGGGTAATACTTTATACAACTCCTTGTTTGGATCAGTTCTGGGGTTGTGGAAGTGGACTCGGTAGTGTGGATCTGAATAAAGTGTGTCCATCATGGTGGATTGATTGAGGGTAGGTTCCATGCTAGGGACATCAAACTTCCTCATCTCTTCCTCTCTTTCATGGCCCACTGCTGGAAACCAGTGAGACTGCTCAATCCCATTTTCCCCTGTAGCACTACAGAGGTACATGAGATCTCTGGATAGGCCCGGAGAACGTTTCACTGCACCAAAATCTCCATTTCTTGTCATCCCCACACTTTCAGCCAACCCTGACAAAGGGAGTTTGGAGGAAGAGGATCCAGCAAGTGTAGAATTTGGCTTGGCTGGACAGCTCCCCAAAGTAGAAGGCATCACATGGGCTGTTGGAATGGTTATGTGGCTTTTAATAGGCTGGAAAGAAGGGCTGCCACTTGAGCTGCAAAAATCTGTGAAGAGAACAGCTTTGTGTAAGTTAAAATTGAAGCAGCAAACTTTCCTGAGTTATGCCAGATGTTCTCTCTCTGTCCTTGCACTGGGCAGAAAGTAAAAGGCATTAGAAGTATATGCCTTAGAAGTGTAAGGGAGAAACACACAGTAGCCTACCTCATAGATGTGTGCTCCAGGATTCCAAATGCAATACACAAGTTAAACCAACAACAGGCAACAACACCTTCATCTTTAACTTACTCTCTTTTGTACTTGATTTAAAAATCGTGCAGTCAATAAGCAAGCTGGAAACTGAACTTACAAAATAATCACTGGGCTGGGGATTTAGCTCAGTGGCTTCATGCTTGCCTGGAAAACACAGGTCCTGAGTTCAAGTCCCCATTATGGGAAAAACAAAACCAAAAAAACCCCCACACAAACCAAAACCCACTTACTTTAAGGGAAATGAATTAGGTCCTGTTCTTCTGAAAGCTGGAAAACTCCATAAACTATAATAGAATCTAAAATATCCTTTCCAAGGGGGTGCCAGAATCAACTGTAGCTCCAGAAACTCCCCACTGAAAGTGAGCAATGAATCCGGACTATCCAAAGAATAGGGTGAGCCAGACAGTCCTGCTCAGTAGAGCACAGCATCTGAGTCAGGACTCTGTTCCCTCTCCCACACCCCAGACCTGACTGCCTGGATATGGAAATTATTCTTAGTAACTCTCAGGTTTCACTCGAGCACAGTGAACACTCTCAAGTCAGTACACACTGAAATCCACTATTTTATAGTTTGTCTTTAACTCCCTCCTTGTTTGTTTTTAATTTTTCCTTCAGACTACCTTCCTGTTTCCTATGACTTCTGTCTGGTCTTGGGAAACAACTCTGATTAGCCTGGCGGCAGAAGGTTCACATTTCTACCTACCTCCAACTTTCAAGTACACTTTGAAGAGGATTACAAGGTCACAGAATAAATGTACTGGGCCAGTGAGCTGCAGATAAAATAGGACAGTTAAGTCCACATATCTGCTATTACTTATGGTGGGACATGCCTGTAACCCCAAAACTTGGGAAACTGAGGCAGGAGGATTGCCACAAATTCAAGACCAGCCTGGACTACAGGGTGAAATCACCGCCAGCTAGAAATGCATAGTGAGACCCTGTCTCAAAAACAAAATACAGGGCTGAGATTTAGCACAGCGGTTCTAGCGCCTGCCTAGCAAGGGAAAGGTCCCTGGTTTGATCAGTGGTAACCACATACAACAATACTGGGCATGGTGACTCATGCCCACCAGCAATCAGTACCACAGTGCCAGATGTGGTGGCTCACACCTGTAATACTAGCACTTGGGAGGCAGAGGCAGGAGGATTGCTGGGATCAAGGCTTGCCTGGGCTACACAGTGAGCTCAGGGCCAACCTAAACTACAAAGGAAGACCATGTCTCAAAAAAACCAAAACAAGGGCTGGATATTTAGCTCAGTGGTTCCGGCACCTGAGCCCACCAGCAATCAATACCACACACCACAGTGCCAGGCGTGGTGGCTCACACCTGTCATCCCAGCACTCGGGAGGCAGAGACAGGAGGATTGCTGAGTTCACGGCGGCTTGCCTGGGCACCATAGTGAGCTCAGGGCCAGCCTGATCTACAAAGCGAGACCCTGTTTCAAAAAAAACAAAACAAAACAAAACAAAACACACATATACACACTACAAATGCACATATACATACTCAATCTTTCTTTTTTTTTAAATTGAATTCTTTATTGGTACAATTTATATACATCTCAAAATCACATATAACATTGGGAAATTTGTACCAGTATATGCCACAAGTTAGTTCTCATTTTTACCCATATCCCTACCCACCCCCCCTCCTCCCCCCTTTATACATGCTCTTTTATTTTCTTTCTGTATCATATTTATTCCTTCCCCTCATTACATTCCCACACCAAATTTCCTACAGACACTCAATCTTTCTAACAATGTTAATTAAATACAGCCAGTCAATTTACTGGGGAAAAATCCAGACCAATGTTTGACTTTTTATAGTATTTATTAGTCAAAATGAAAAGATGCCAGGGGCTGGAGAATTTAGTTCAGTGGTGCCACACCTGCTTGGCAAGCACAAAGTCCCTAGTTCCAGTCTTGGTATGGGGGTGGGATATGACAAGGTCCCACTATTGTCCATGTAGAGAATAATCTTAAACCAAAATTAAATGAATACAGTTGGGTGTAGTGACACACACCAATAATCTCAGCACTCAAGAGGCTAAAGCAGAAGTATTGCTGTGAGTCTGAGGCCAGCCTAGCATACCTGGTGAAACCCTGTCTCAAAACACAGAATAAAACAGGGCTACATCCCTAGCCCACAACAAAACCAAAAAGGAAGAGCAACATTCTGGATTATAATTGATGGAAAGAAGACTACAGTCAAGCCTGGGGGTGTAGCTCAGTGGTAAAGCACCTGCCTTCTTAGTACAAGAAAAACAAAAACAAAAACCTTACAGTCAGGCAATCAGAATCTAATAAACAGCTGAGACCTTAAGCAAGCTGCTCAACCCCTAAGGGAATTTCTGTTATTCACTAGCAACAAGGGGTAGATTGATTTTTTTAAATCCTGTCTACTTCAAAATCTATAATTCAATTTTACACAATATTTACTGGATACAGTTCACACATACTCAGTTATCAAACAATTAAAATTAGTGATAGGTATAGAGGAGTATTAAATGTAGGGGTTTTTCCTTCTTTCTTTTTTCATTCCTTTTTTTCCAAACATTTCTTTATTTTGTTTTGTCTTTTTTTTTTTTTTGAGACAGGATCTTGCTTTGTAGTTCAGGCTGGCCCTGAGCTCGCTATGTAGCCCAGGCAAGCCTTGAACTCAGCAATACTCCTGCCTCAACCTCCTGAGTCTTGGGGTTCCAGGCACGAGCTACCATGCCTGGCTCTGTGGTGTGTGGTACTGATTGCTGGTGGGCATGAGTCACCACCCAGCACTGTGGTACCTGGTTACCCAGGATCAAACTAAGGACCTTGCACTTGCAAGGCAGATGCTGGAACCACTGAGCTAAATCCCTAGACCCTCATCTGTTAATTAGGTGTGAACATGTAGGTTGTTTCTATGTTCTGACTTATGAACATGAATAAGGCTATTATGAGCATTCGTATAGAAGTTTTTGTGTGGATTTATGTCTTCATTTCTCTAGGGTATATACCTAGGAGTGTAACCATGTTAACCCTTTTGAGGAGCTACCACACTATCAAAACAGCTCCAACATTTCATATTCTCACTAGCAATATATAAAGGTTCCATTTTCTCTATATTATCACCAACACTTCTTCTTATCATCTTTTTCATTATAGTCATCCTTGTAGCTAGGAGTATATATAAATATTTTTTCTGATTTTATTAGTACATCTTATTGGTACATTATATATACACATCACAATTACACTCCATATTGAGAATTTGTATCAGAATAGGACACAACTTAATTCACATTTTTTCCCCCTCCCCTACTCACTCTACCTCCCCCCATCCCTAAATTTTTTTTTTTGAGACAGGGTCTCACTTTGTAATTCAGGCTGGTCCTGAGCTCACTATGTAGCTCAGGCAAGCCTTGAACTCAGCAATCCTCCTGCTTCTGCCTCCCGAATGCTGGGATGATGGGCTTGAGCCATCACACCCGGCACTGTAGTATGTGGTATTGATTGCCGGTGGGTGTGAGCTACCATGCCTGGTATTGTATGTGGTTACTGGGGATTGAACCAGGGATCTTGTGCTTGCTAGGCAGGTGCTGGAACCACTGAACTAAATCTCCAGCTCTCCTACATAAAATTTTTATTAGCAAATGTTTGCAGTATATAATGATCACAATCACTGTGAGGAGCTGGTACAAGTATATAACACATCATAATATTTTTTACACCCCCTTTCTCCTCCCAGATATGCATTTAAATGACATGTTAAAATATTAAAATGACTAGCTTTGTGGTTATAATCAACTCATTCAGTTACCCTGAAATTCAACTTTTTCTTCTGTAAAATGAAAAAAGTAAAATATTTCATAGAGTTCTTTTTTTTTTTGGTTTTTGGAGACAGGGTCTCGCTTTGTAGTTCAGGCTGGCCCTGAGCTCACTATGGTGCCCAGGCAAGCCGCCGCGAACTCAGAAATCCTCCTGTCTCTGCCTCCCGAGTGCTGGGATTACAGGCGTGAGCCACCACGTCCAGCATTGTGGTACGCAGTGTTGATTGTTGGTGGGCGTGTCTCCACACCCAGCATTATATGTGGTTACCGGGGATCGAACTCAGGACCTTGCGCTTGCGAGGCAGGCGCTGGAACCACTGAGCTAACCCTCTGGTCCCATAGAGTTCTTAAGAACATTAATGAACAAATGTAGAAAAATTTAACATAGTACCTATCACAAAGTATGTAACAGTGATTAATTATAATTAGGTCTTCTGCCCTCTAGGAATTCATCATCTAAACAGAAAACAAAATGCTCTTGTAAAGTACTGTCTGACAGTTTGTACTTAATTTAAGCAAAAAAATAAAGTCATGCATATTAATATAGTGATACAGACCTATCTTGTCATACCAGCATTTGAGGAGGCTGAGGTAGAAAATATTCTAGCCCAGCTTGGCAATTTAGTGACTTAGTGAGACCCTGTCTCAAATTCTTAAAAAGTTTTTCAAGGGACTAGGGGTGTAGCTCCGTATGCAGACCTTGGATGTATTTCCAAGTACCAAAGGGGAAATAAAAGTGGCAGAGATAATAAAGATGTAAGGACACAAAAAGGAAGATCAGCTAGGTAAGGCAGCACATGTCTGTAATCCCTGCACTCTGGGAGGCTGAAGCATAGAGACTCCAAATTCAAACCCAGCTTAGACAATCTAGCAACTTAGTGAGACCCTGTCTCAAACGAAAAATAAAAAGAGCTGGGAATTCAATCCCCAGTGCTGTTTAAAAAAAAAAAAGTGATTTCAGGGACTAGCAATATAGCTCGGTGGTAAGTGCTTGCCACCATACTTGAGGCCCTCGGTTTGATTCTGGCACAGCAAAAAGAACCATAGACTAGATGTGAGAAGTGTTAAGATCCAAGCAATGAGGCATGTAACGTATGCCTATAATCAGGCAGGAGGATTATTGCAAGTTCAAAGTCAACACAGGATACATAGTGAGTTCAAAGCCAGCCTAAACTGCATAGTGAAACCCTGTATCAAAAAACTGGGCTTACCTTCTGCAATATCTGAGCATGATGTACCAATGGCTGTGTCCCCACTGTCAGCTACACTTGAACAGCGGCCGAAGCGGCTCCGAAAGGCCTCTGAGAGAACTGGGGTCTGCCATTCAGTCCCCAGGGAACTTCCCTTTTGAATCACATTGGAACCTGAAACAAGAGGCATTTTCCACCTTTTTTGTGAACTAGCTGACATCATTTTTTAAAAATCACGTAAACCGGGCTGGAGATTTAGCTCAGTGGTTCTGGCGCCTGCCTCACAAGCCCAAAGTCCTGGGTTCCATCCAGGTAACCACAAATAATGCTGGGTATGACAAGCCACACCCACTAGCAATCAATACCACATACCACAGTGCTGGGCGTGGTGGCTCACACCTGTAATCCCAGCACTTGGGAGGCAGAGACAGGAGGACTGCTGAGCTCAAGGCTTGCCTAGGCTACACAGTGAGCTCAGGGCCAGCCTGAACTACAAAGGGAGACCCTGTCTCAAAAAAAAAAAAAAAATCACTTAAACCAATGAGAAAATAGCAACACCCCACCCTTCTCTCTCCTGTGCCTATTGCACCTATTCTGAGGTAGCTGATATTAAATGAAAATAGCATATGAGAATGAGATATAAGAATAATCAGACAAGGATCCAGAAGTACTGGGACAACAATCATATTTAATAGCAGGTACTATTTACTGAAACCTAGGACTTTACAAATATGATCTCATCTACTTAATACTTGCTGGTATTATCACTCCTCTTTACAGAGAAAAGAGGTATGAACCCAGGTCTTTATGATTCTAATTCTCCCATCCTTTCCTTTGCAAGTTTTGTTTTGTTCTTTTTTTTTTTTTGAGACAGGGTCTCACTTTGTAGTTCAGGCTGGCCCTGTGCTCATTATGTAGCCCAGGCAAGCCTGGAACTCAGCAATCCTCCTGTCTCTGCCTCCCGAGTGCTGGGATTACAGGCATGAGCCACCACGCCCCGGCACTGTGGTATGTGGTATTGATTGCTGGTGGGCGTGAGTCACCATGCCCAGCGTTCTATGTGGTTACTGGGATCGAACTCAGGACCTTGCGCTTGCGAGGCAGGCGCCAGAACCACTGAGCTAAATCTCCAGCCCAGTTTTGTTCTCTTTTTTAAAAGACAGAATCTCTTTTATAGTGTAGACAGTCCTTAAACTCACTATGTAGCCAAGGCTAGCCTGGAACTGCAGCAATCCTCCTGCCTCATCCTCCTGAGTGCTGGGATCACAGGGATGTACCACCATACTTGGCTTCCTTTATGAGTACTTTTGACATTCTGAACATGACAGTTCAACATGTAGATTATACATTACAGAATGCTTCATCATCCTAGAACTCACCCACTAAATGCCAAGCAAGCTTCATCTAACCCCACATCACTATGAAACCAGAAAACACTCCAGAAATTTCCAGAATGTCTCCAGTGTAACAAAACAGTTACTTAATGTAAACCAAACTCTCTGAACAGAGCATTTTCATGGGATGATCTAGTTTCAGGTGAGCTTTGAAAGCCAATTGAGAGTTTGAGGCTTTATCTTAAGGACAATACAAAGAAATCACTAAAATATCTGAGCAGGAAAGACTAATGAAAATGGTCTCTTGGGCTGGAGATTTAGCTCAGTGGTTCCAGCGCCTGCCTAGCAAGCGCAAGGACCCTGGTTCGATCTTTGACAACCACATACAACAATACCAGGCGTGGTGGCTCATGCCCACTGGCAATCAGTACCACATACCCCAAATGCCAGGCTTGGTGGCTCAAGCCTGTAATCCCAGCACTTGGGAGGCAGAGGCAGGAGGACTGCTGAGTTCGAGGCTTCCCTGGACTACATAGTGAGCTCAAGGCCAGCCTGAACTACAATATAAAGCAAAACTGTCTCAAAAACAAAAACAGGGGCTGGTGATTTAGCTCAAGTGGTACCACAAAAAACAAACAAACACACAAAACAAACAAACAAACAAGTAATGGCAGCTACTTATCTTCCGTTTAAAGTGCTGAAGTTTAACTTCAAATCAGAAAATAAGTTTCTATAGACTTTTTTTTTTTTTCCTTTTTTTGAGACAGGGTCTCGCTTTGTAGTTCAGGCTGGCCCTGAGCTCACTATGTAGCCCAGGCAAGCCTTGAACTCAGCAATCCTCCTGCCTCTGCCTCCTGAGTGCTGGGATGACAGGCGTGAGCCACCGCGCCCGGCTTCTATAGACTTCTTGATCTATCTAGTAGGAAGCAAATGACACTTGAACAAAAATTACTATTTTATTCCCTCTGCCAAGTTTGGTGCATCTCTCAGCTTTTAAACTTACTTTTTCTACTTTTGTTCCTTTTTTTTTGGCTTTGTTTGGTTTGTTTTTTTAAAACAAGGTCACACTACAGAGATCCAGGCTGGCCTCAAACTAACAATCTTCCTCCTTGGCTTCTTCAATACTCTGACTACATGGACCATATGCCTGCCTAATTTTATTCCTTTTTGCTACCTATACTTCTGTTTTTATTGAAGTCAACCTAACTTTCCCCACGCCACCTATTCTTTGGATGATAGCAGATTGCCTGGGTTGTTGTTGTTGTTGTTTTAGGTTTTTGAGACAGGATCTTGCTTTGTAGTTCAGGCTGACCCTGAACTTACTATATAGCCCAGGCAAGCCTTGAACCTTCAGCAATCCTCCTGCCTATGCCTCCCAAATGCTGGGATTATAGGCATGGGCCATCACGCCCAGCTCGGACTGCCTGATTTGAAATATGCCTGGTCTATATATATTACTGAATGATCTGCAATAATTTTAACAGACAATATAGATAATAATCAGGAATCTCTGAGCAGCATGGGATTAGAAAGTATTAACATGGCATTAAATTGGTTTAATCTTGCCAGAAATAAGTCAATTTGACCTCTTGGTAAGTTTATATTGCTTTCTTTAGTCAAATGTACAGTTGGCTAGTTTTTTTTGTTGTTGTTTTTGAGACAGCATTTCACTACATAATCCAGAATGCTAGTGTTACAGGCAAGTGTTCCACCATGCCAGGCTGCTGAATAAATCCTGAACTGATTCAACACTTATAATAGTGCCTGCTGTATGAAAAGCAGCAAGCTTAGGAGAATTACCACTAATATATATTAGATGTCTATCATGAATAGGCACTACGGGGTTTTAAAGTTCAACAAAACTATACTT
>PVIC010051772.1:0-12339 GCA_004025085.1 Thryonomys swinderianus | reverse complement strand
ACTGGGGATCGAACTCAGGACCTTGCGCTTGCGAGGCAGGCGCCGGAACCACTGAGCTAAATCTTCAGCCTCAGATCTTTTATTTTTATTTTTTAATTTTTTTTTTGAGACAGGGTCTCGCTTTGTAGTTCAGGCTGGCTCTGAGCTCACTATGTAGCCCATGCAAGCCTCAAACTCAGCAATCCTCCTGCCTCTACCTCCCTAGTGCTGGGATTATAGGCATGACTACCACGCCCGGCACTGTGGTATGTGGTATTGATTGCTGGTGGGCGTGAGTCTCCACATCCAGCATTGTATGTGGTTACTGGGGATTGAACTCAGGACCTTGCATTTGCGAGACAGGTGCTGGAACCACTGAGCTAACCCTCTGGCCTCCAGATCTTTTATTTTTTATTTTGAGACAAGATCTTACTAAATTGCTAAATTGCCCAGGCTGGGCTCAAACTTTTGAGCCCCCAACCTCAACCTCCCACAGTGCCAAGATGATATCGCCTGTGCCACCGTGCCCAGCTATGCTGGTGGCTTTTGATGCTCTTGCTATAATAACCTGTTATTCCCTGTACTTTAATAATTCAATAGACCTTTATTGAGCACCTACTTGTGCTGTGCACTAGAAGCTAAGTCAGACAAGGCCCCTACTTGTGTGAGACGCAGGCTGTGTGATTCTCCGAGCGTATTTCCAGACATTTCCGTGGGACATTTCTGTTCAGTGTCCTCACGTCCCTTCTGTAACATTTGACTGTGTTCTCGCTTCTCCACACCAACTTCCCCATTTCTGCTCAGGAACCCCACATGGAGAGTCATGCCCCCTTAGCCCCTTCATCTACCTTTGTTGCAAATATACCCATTTCTAGTTAGTCATTAAGTGTACTTCTACTGAGAGCTGGAACCCTGACAATGATAGGCTGTGGTCCCTGCCAGGCACACAAATATCCCAGCACAGTGTAAGGTGCATGACACCAGAGGGATCTCTGTGGCAGGTGAGAGGAGACAGTGCCTCGGATCCTGAGGGAATAAGAAAGGAGAGAAATGGGGAGAGAAAGAAGAACTGGGATGGAAATTCACCCTTGGAAAATGCTAACTTTGGAGGGTAGAATGGCATCACAAGAATAAGAAGTCAGGGTGTGATGAGGCGTGCACACCAGCAGGTGCCTTGGCGAGCAGAGTGAGGTGGGTGGAGGGTCAGCCCGTGGGAGGCGGAAGAACGGGTGGAAGGTGGTGAGGAAGACAGTTTCCACATTCTCACATGTTCTCCCTTCTGGTAACATTGTCTTAATTTTTCCTTTGAGACCACCCTTTTTTCTTTATCCGGTCCAGCTTGCATGATGCTAGTCCCACCTACATCCAGGACCCAGCCAATCCAATCACTGTATGTCCGTTGCCATGGAGACTTGTTCAGGGATGAGCTCCTAACCAGTTCTAGGGCAATGAGGAAAGCTCTGCTGGGGCTCTCAGGAAAGAGGCGCTCTGGTTCTGCACCAGTTGGAAGCCCAGCCTCTTAGGCTGTCAGGGCTGGACCACTGCACTGGTCTTTTTACTGATCTCCTGGTCTACAACTTCCTACAGCCACTAAAGCTTCCAGCACCACTTTTATATCACTCTCCTTAAATTCCATGTTCTTAGTGCTTTGTGCTCTAGAAGGATCCAGAGCAAGCCTACTTTTCCCAGCATCTAAGTCATGGAGGCTGACTATGGGCCTGCCCATGGGTTCTCATTATCTTCCCTCTGGATCGTTTGCCTTCCTTTCCTACTTAAAACCTCATCTTTCTCAAATCTCATCATGCCCACCTCCCAGTTGGCATCAGTATGACTCGATGGCAACTTGGGAAAATATGCTTTATTGTCTTCTTCTGCCACCTCTTGGTTTACATGTTTTGTTTTGCTTTTCTCTCCCAAATCACTGTGGGTGGAACTTGAAGACAAAGGCCAAGTTATAATTATTGGCGTCCTGGGTAGCCCTGATGACAGTGTTCCACATAGCTGACACTCAAAATTTTTACAGAATGACTAATGGACATTTCCCAGTTTGGCAGTGGGTGGCAGGAAGTGCAGATTAATGTAAAGTTGCAATTTAAGTGATGAGAAGAGATGTTGTCAGCAGAGAAAAGAGGAAAAGACATTTAATGGATGCAAACAGTCTGGTCAAGAAGACATAGCAAGAGTGTGATGTATGAAAAGTTTTTTGTATGAAGTCACAGCTGATAAAGCAAGGAGGTGAACCCCAAGCAGCAGGATAGGGTAGCAGAAGTGGCCTCAAAAATGCTTGAGTCCATCATCCAAAGGGGACACTGAGCTGGGACAGAAGCTGTGATCTGAAGGGAGGAGGCAAATGGTGACTTCAGCAGCAAGCCTTGCACGACCCAGAGTAGAAGGGGGTGGGATGCCCTTGGATGTAGCACTCGTTGGATGTGGGACCTTTTCTCACTATCCCGAAGTCCTCTAGGGCAGGGAGGAAAATCTTCCAGGAGCAGCTTCCCAGGGGTATGGAGGAGGGATGAGAAACCATGCATGAGGCCCATAGCAATTCCCACAGATGTTCCCAGTTTTCAGCCTGCTCTGTGGATCCCTCCGCCTAAGACACTCTCTCCCGGAGGCCTCTGGGACCCCATGTCTTTCAGGTCTCTGCTCCTTCTCAGGTTGTGTGGATGGGTCTTCCTGCTAAGGGAACTTCCTGGCCTCTGAGATCAGAAAGACTCAGACTTTCACCCTCAGGCTTCTTCTTGTCTACACTTCAGTGTAAATGTACCTTGGTTTAGAGTTAAAACACTTCATATGAGGCATGGTTAACACATACAGTGAATATCTAAATTTTTAAAGAATTATTACAGAAAAAGACATCACCATTCACCGACCTTAAAATATGTCTCCTAGCTTCAAAAATACTTAACTCATCATTCTCACCACTTTCTGAAGCAGTTCTGGAAGTCCCTGAGCCTGAGAGTCTTTTTGTTTACTGAGACAGGGTCTCATTTTGTAGTTTAGGCTGGCCCTGAGCTCACTATGTAGCCCAGGCCAGCCTCGAACTCACAGCAATCCTCCTGCCTCTGCTTCCCATGTGCTGGAATGACAGGCATGAGCCACCACGTCCGTCAATCCTGACTGTCTTTACAAGGTGGGATAGGAATCATGGTGAGCACTGCAGTGTGTCCCCCAATGGAAAGCAGACTAGAAAAACATGACCGTGCGTTCTCAACCACCTCATTCACCAGACTCAGCACTGGGTCACTGCAGCTCTTCCCCAGGGTTCAAATGACCACAAAAGAGAAATTCAGTACATCAAGGCAGCCTCCACAGCACGACCGAACACTCTCTTTTGTGGAAGTCCTTAGCCTGCCTTCTTGCCGGATGTCACCTACACAGTTTTAAATACTACTTTTTACTGTACATGGGTATTTTCTATGACATTAAGCATTCTCCAGAATCATGAACGCACAATTTATTATCTTACTAATATTTAGTCATTATTCAATGTTGAACACTATGTATGTATATATTAATTTATCCATTCATTCCTGTGGTACTAGGAATTGAATCTAATGCCTTGCACTGCGCTATATCCCCAGTTCTTTTTGAATATTTTTTTAAATTTTGAGGTAGGATCTAAAGTGCCAGGTTAGGGCGATCCTCTTGCCTCTGCCTTCCAAAGTGCTGGAATTAAAGACATGTGACCTCATGTCCATCTTGAGCTTTTACATTGTCTTTTGTTTTTCTCTTTGTAGATAATGCTAGGATAATATTTTTTACTGTATCTTGGATTATTCCTCATCTAAATTGATGGAACTTGTATTTAAAGGATTAAAGACAATGTTGAACATTTTAAAAACTGCTTAAATAGGAAGAAACACAAAGTTAGCTCCAAGTAATAGAAAAACTAACAATTGCTATATTTATAGCTTTGATAACCCAAATCTGAAGGAAAGTAGGAAGACACTGAAATCAAGAAATCACATTTCTTTTTTTTTTTTCTACAACATCCTCAGAGTGGCTTTTCATTCTTGTACTTGCTGACTCATGGTGGCAAATTGCTCCAAGCATTACACTGTCATGTAAACAAAACTCAGGAAAGCAGGATATATGAACAGGGCAGTGAGAGGCTCTCTGTACACTATTATTCAATTTGGAGATAAAATCTCTCCTGTAAGCCCCTTAGCAGCATTCCCCTGAGGGCTTATTTCCACTACTGAGTCACTGGCCATCATTGACTGTCAGAAAGGCTGAGAAAACAAGTACAGGCTGGCCTTTATCAGATTCAGGGTGACATGAGAGATAGCTGATGAGCAGTCACAGTAGTCGACAGCAAAAGCCACAGTAGTGCTGTGTAACAAACTATCCAAACTCAGGAGTGAAGACAGTAAGCATCCTTGTCATGTGTACACCTCGGCTCAGTGAAAGGCTGGCTGATGGAAGCTGAGCGTGGCTACACGTGCCAACCTGCCTATGCCTGGGCTCAGGTCTACATTATGTGTAGTGGGTTCAGGTCAGGTAAGTATGGTGTTATTTTTGGCCTTCTTGTTATTTTTCATTGTAAAAATAAAAAGTTAAAAGCAGACAATACAAAACAAGTACATATCACAAGGAATTTTGATAAACACCCTTGCCACTACTACCCAGGTTAAGATATAGAATTTCGCCAGCCACCTGGGAAACTCTCAATATGCCTCAGTCCTCCTCTTCCTCTAAAGTTAGCCAGTATTCCACCTGTCACAATGACTACTTCCTCAGATTTGTTTATCCCTTATTCATTCATATCCACACCCATAGGTTAGTCATTTATTGGTTTACCCTTTTAAAATTGCTTTAGATATAGAATTGTTTCGACCTACAGTTTTCCTCTCCATATTTTTAAAATTTATCTGTTTAAGAATTCTGTAAAATATATCTGTTTAAGAATTAATGCCTTTTAGCTGAGTGTAGGGGTCCATACCTATAGCCCCAACAATGAGAAGGCTGAGTCAAGAGGATCATTTGACCACACAAGTTCATGACCAGCCTCAGCAACATAGTGAGATCTGTCTCAAACCAAACCAAACAAGACAAACCAAGAAAACACATGGACCTTTTGACCTATAAAACTTTTTTTTTTTTGAGACAGGGTCTCGTTTTGTAGTTCAGGCTGACCCTGAGCTCACTATGTAGCCCAAGCAAGCCTTGAACTCAGCAATCCTCCTGCCTCTGCCTCCCGAGGGCTGGGATTATAGGCGTGAGCCACTATGCCCAGGAACCTATAGCATTTTTTCCCACATTCTGTATTTTTCTGGCTGCAAATTCATAGTGCACTTCAACACATTCCTTTGCTTTCTTTATTTCTGGCACTTAGGCAAATGAATCTAGAGACTTAAGTAGACCTATGCTCAATCCCAAACAAGTCTACAGATGGCATCTGGCTTTCATGGGTAATGGGAGCAGTCGTGACTGCTCAGTGCCTAGATTCATGGACCATTTGGATTACAAAATAGTAGTGCTTGAGTTCTCAGCTTATTGCATTTATCAACTAAATTTTAAGCAGAGGCACATCTCCCTATCTTCTAATAGCTACCAGTGGTACAGTTTAATAGGAAAATGAAGATAAATCTTTATTCTTTTATTTAATTTTCAAAATAATGAATTATTTCCCCATTTATTTGCCAAAGATGATTATTTTTATTATTATGAAATTATTGATATATTTGAAACATTGCAATCATTGCATTATTATCCTTACTGAAGTTGAAATTGTTTTATCTTTGCCAATTGGGAACCTCTTTAAATTGACTCGCATAGCTTTGACATGACCTAGTAGCCTGACCTTTGTAATGACAAAATGCTCCAGGATATTTTGTAGTTTTATGGTGGCATAGATTGGAATCAGCCATTTCTCCAAGAAGCTCTGGTTTTCTTTTAGTAGACAATAATATTTTGTTAGCATAATTTGGGTTCTAAGTATATTAGCTATTATTGAGTAAATTGGCCTATATTTAGGGACTTTTTCAATGGACAGAGTTACCAAATATATTTTTGAAGGCAAAACATTTAATTAATTCACAGTGATATTTCCAATTCAGATTCAGGACTCAAGTGTTAGTCCTTAACTTCTTTTAAACTACCTCTGGTTCTTCCACATCAAGAATCCTGGTTCTGGTTCTCAAAATACAAAAAATGATAGACTGTCCCATGATTATTACTTTACTGTATCCTACAGTATACCCAGAAGAGTTCCAAAGTAACACTATGGAGCACAGCACCCATCAACCATGATTACTAAAAATACTTCTTAAAAATTTGCATGTCTTGTCCTTATTCCCATTCTCAGCTCATTTTTAAGTTGAACTATGGCCACATTGTATAGTCATACAAAACTCATATACTATGTGTTACCCTTTTTTTAGCACAACAATTTTCACTGGTAATTTTAGGAACACATTATGATCACATTGACCATTGAAAATTTGTATCTGTACATGGTATAACTTTGTCCTTATTTTTTCCTATTCCCCTTCCCTCGCTTCAGCCCTTCTACCCCCTATATACATAAGCTTTGTTTCCATTTTTTCTTTTTTACCTTTAAGTTTTTTTCTTTCCTTTCATTGCTTTTCCCTCCTCCCTAGTTTCCTTTCTCTTTGAAGATTTTCTTCCTATTTCATAATGCCTATCATACATTTTGGACTTCATCCACACCTTCAGCTTGTCATGCTAGAGAAACAATATGGTATGTACATGTCTGTGTCCTACTCACTTATGAGTATGGCCTCAAGGTGCATCCATTTAGCTATAAGTGTCTCTAATTTATCATTCTTTTTGGTGGAGTAATATTTCATTACTCAATCTTTGTTCAGTCTCCAGTTGATGGGCATTTGGGCTATTCCTAAGATTTAGCTATTACAAACTGAGCTTCTACGAACATAGGTGCACATATGTCACTGTGGTATGATGCTTTTAATTCTTTCATGTATATACCTAGCAGACAAATAGCAGGGTCAAATGGGACCTCTAATCCTAGTTTTTTGAGCAATCTTAACACCGATTTCCATAGTGGTTGCACCAGTCTACATTCCCACCAACAGTGGAGATGGGTTCTTTTCTCCCCACTGCCCTGCCAGTATTTGTTGTTGGTTGAGTTCTTGATAGCAATCATTCTTTCTGGAGTGAGATGAAATCTTAGTGTTGGTTTCATCTGTGTCTCTAGAATGAACACCGATGTTGAGTGTTTTTCATGTTTCTTTGCTGCTTTTATTTCTTCATCTGAAAAGTTTCTGTTCATATCAGATGTCCATTTTTGAATTGGGTCTTTAAATCTGGGGGGAGGCTGATTTTTTTAAAGTTGTTTGTATACTCTAGATAGTAGTCCTTTGTCTGAGAAACAGTTGGTAAGTTTTGCCCATACTGTAGGTTGTCTTTTTGCTCTGCTGGTGGTTTCTCTTGCAGTGCAGAAGCTTTTTAATAAAATGAGATCCCAGTTGTTGATTCTTTCTTCTAGTTGCCATGCTATTGAGGTTTTGTTTGTAAAGTCTTTCCCTAACCAGTGCCTCCAAGATTTCTACCTACCACATCTTCCTGCAGGTTTAGTGTTTCTATTTTAATATTTAGATCTTTAATACACTTCAACTGCAGTTTAGTAGATGGTGAAAGGCATAGACTTAGTTTAATCTTTGCCCCATTGAAACCTAGTTTTTTCAGCACCATTTGTTAAACAGGCTTTCTCTCTTGAAGGTATTTTTTTCCCCTGTCAAAGATGAGGTGACTGAGTATGTCTGGAATTATTTCAGCATCTTCTAGTTTGTTCCACTGATCCTCTTTGCCAGTACCATGCTGTTTTTTATCACAGTGGCTTTGTAGCATAGTTTCAAGTTGGGGACTGTGATACCCCTGGCAATGTTTTTGTTGCTATTCTAGGTTTCTTTTAATTCCAGATGAAATTTTGGATTATTTTCTCTAGGTCTGTGAAACATACTTGTGGGATTTCAATTGGGATTGCATTCAATTAATATAGTAAGTTTGGAAGTATGGCCATTTTGACAATATTGGTTCTTCCTACCCAGGAACAAGGGATATCTTTCCATTTTCTGATATACTCTTCAATCTACTTTTTCAAAGTGCTGTAGTTTTCACAGTAGAGGTCTGGTCTAAAAGTAAGTATACATTAACATTCCCCAGAAGCCCTAGTGTTAAGGCCACTAGTCATCATGGTTATCTGAAGTTTGTTCTCTAACAGTTTCCTCAGGAAGTACTTATACTACTAATAGTCCCAATCTGGGAATGTAGCTTAGTAATAGAGGGCCTGTTTAGCATGCATGAGGCCCTGGATTCAATCCCCACTGTGGAAAGAATAATAGTCCCTAACTTCCAACATATGTGTTCCGAACTTCTTGTTCATGCCTTTAGTACTTGAGTATTACATTTTCTTTGCTTGACTATCCTAAGTAACCTATTCAATTTTCTCTTGAAGTATAAGTGTTATAATCAAAAAGTCTAATAATAACATTCTGTCCTTTATAAGCCACATGTGGGTTTTGCCTAGTTGTATAAAGAATTAATATTTTTCTTCTTTTTCTTTGAAGCCCAAACATTTTA
Organism: Thryonomys swinderianus; assembly: GCA_004025085.1. NCBI lineage: Eukaryota > Metazoa > Chordata > Mammalia > Rodentia > Thryonomyidae > Thryonomys > Thryonomys swinderianus. The sequence goes on along the minus strand of PVIC010051772.1, from coordinate 3,792 downwards.
GCAGAATGTGTCCTGGTCACTGGTATGCCACAGTCTCATATATATAGAGTTCTCTCTTATTCTGTAATTTAAAATCTACTGTATTTCAGAAAATTTTTCTTTCTTTAAAGCATTTAGGATTTGTTCAATTTTCTTGTTCTGGTTTTCTTATTCAGGAACTTCTGTTACTCATATTTTGACTATAGTCATTGAATAATTATATTGTTTATCAATTTCTTATCTCTGTCTTATTTTTTAAATTTAAATGATTTTTCTATTCTCACTTTTTATTTCTTTTAAGGCATCATCTATTGTGTTTAATTCACTACATTAATTATTACACTTGATCTTATCCAAAAGGCCGAGAAGCAATCACTACATTAATTATTATTTAGGTTTTATTTTATTTCCATATTTTTCTTGAGGTCTGTCACTTCACTTCTAAGTTTTTATAATTTTTATTTGTTGTGCTTTGATGTTTTGTATAATTTCCATGTCTTTCTGCTCATTTAAAAATAGGACATTATAATTTTCCTGTACAAGCAAATCTTTTTAGTCTGCTTTTGTTTTCTATAGTAATATTATTCTGCTTCTTATTCTTTTTGGCACAATAATTTTCATGAGATCTGACCTGTGTACTTTGTTGTGGCTTGCTTTTATATCACCCTAGTTTTCTGGAACTTTTAGATAAGGTCTTTGTTTAGAATAACTTCTCTCACTTCACAAAATTACCTAGTCTGTTGCATTTCATCATGGTACAAAGAATGGAGAGCACCTTGTTTTGTAGGATTCCCCAGATACCCTCCCTCCACTCACTTTCTCTCCTGGTCTCTGTAGCATGAGCTGTCTGGAGAGGAAGCTCAAGGGTCCTGGGGCCACAATGCCAGAGACCCTGCAGCCCTCCCTACCCCTGGGCACTACCTGCTCGCTGGGGCAGACACGACACTTACGGCTGCTGCTCTAGAATCAGTTGGGGAGTTCTGAGGACTCAGGTTCTCAGGTCTGTTATAGGCTCCTCGCTTGCCTTGCCTTGGCTCTGATGCCACGGACCTGTGGACCTTGTGACTGCTTCAGATTTCTCTCCAGTTGCCTGTATTTCAGATTCTTGGTGATTCTTGCTCTCCTGGTTTTGTTAGAAATGTCCATGGATTTTGGTTTTGCTTTTCACCTGTTTGGGTGCTATTTATGGTGCCATTAGTCAAGTCGTCAGCACTGTTCGGCCACCGCTGTTGCTTCCATTTTCCCAAATCCGTGTGTTCCCCCTGGAGCCCAGGCTGAACGCACTATGAAGGAAGAAAGTTCTCCTTGGAAGGGGAGAAGGAGCAGAACAGACTTGAAACCAGAATATACTGCGCTTCTAACTCAGCACATACTCATTAGCATCCCTTCAGCCAAGCCATGGGGCCAAGGGCAGCCTCAATATGCAAGAAAAGACATCCTTCTGATGGGACAACCTGCAAAAATTATGCAGGGGGTGAACGCAGGGACAGTGAGGAATTGGGCAGCACTCCACACCGACAGCGCCTCACCCAAGCCCATTCACTAACTCACACCAAGTGCTTTCTGGAGGGACTTGTTCCTCATGATTTTACCCTCTGATAAGCGAGTGGCCACCTCATTCCCACGTTCACCATTACTGAGCATTTTTAAGTTGCTGTTTATTTTCGTAAGTAAAAGATGTCTAAGGGCAGTTTCATGTTTAGATCACACCACTTCTATTTTTGCAAGGCTTAATGCTTTTTAGTTCATTTTTTAGTCATTTGTCTTTCTTTCTTAACAATTTATCTGCTCGTGGCCTTTATCCATCTCCCTTGTGGCAGATGGTGTTTTTCTTATTGATTTATAAGACCTCATTCCATATTAAAGATTTTAATCTCTAGCTTTCATGTTTCTTGCACATATTTGTTCTAATTTGTCATGTCCCTCTTGGAGGCATGTTAGCTTTTCACGAGCATAATAAATAACTGAGCTAATGAACTTATGAGAAAAAAGGCTTATTTTGGCTCATAGTCTGGAGGTTTCCCGCCATGACTGTTGCTTCTGGGTCCCTGAGCTAGTGGCACATTGCAGTGGAGCATGCGGCAGAAGCAGCCTGTCTACCTCACGGATGGGGAGCCATTGCACAGTCAAGTCCAAACTTTAGCAGTATGGCTTCTTTAATTCTGAATGACGAATCACCTTAAAACTTAGTGCTCTAAGCACAAAGCCATTTACCACTGCTCACAAGTCTATGGGTTAAAAAATGTGTCCAGTGTGGCACACACACCTATAATTCTAGTACTCTGGAAGGCTGAGGCAGGAGGATGGCAAGTCCTGGGCTGGCCTGGGATATACAGTGAGTTCAAGGCCAGCCTGGGCTATCTAGTGAGACCTTTACGTAAGCAAGCATGCAAGAGAAAAGAAGAGGGAAAAATAACTTGGACCAAGCTGGCCTGATCTTAGCTGGGCTCATTCAACCATAGGAGAGCTGGTCATGCTTGGAGACAGCTGGTCTGGTCAACTCGAATGTTGGCTATTAGCTTGCTGACCCCTGGTACAATGGGAGTTAATGGGTCATGTCCCTATCATATTTTTTAACCATAGTCATATAATTTTTCATATAGACTTAAAATGTTTACATTTCTGAACTTTTATGTTTTATAATTTCTGTTATTTTTATACTGATAAAGTTCTTTCCCAATCCCAAGGTCTGATAGTTACCTGTTTTCTTCTACATTTTCATTCTTTCCTCAATGACTTCTAATTTGTTGATCCATTTGAAAGTAATGAATGAGAAGTGTGAGAGAGAAAGAGTACATTTCCTTCACCCATCACTAGGCTCACAGCTAGCTTCTTATAACCAAAGGTAGATCAGAAAAAGAAAGACATGACAAGTTTACTTCAAACCATTTTACAGGATATGACTGCTTTCAGAAATGAAAGCCCAAGAAAGGGTGAAATCTGTGTATTTTTGTGGATAATTATGCAGAATTATAACAGGACAAATAGGTACGTTCTGACCCATGAGGAAATTTAATGAGTTTCACTTACTCAAACATTGCTTTGTTCCATGTATAGGGCAGGACGTCTGTCACATGAAGGTCTTCAAAGAAGAGGGTAGGAGAGGGACCGTCCTAGGTTTCTGGCCTACTTTATCAAGGGGAGAAGGACCAGGAGGATTCTCATTTCTATGCCCAGTGCAGGACAGGGGACAGGACACCTGTTAAGGAGTCTTTCCTGTTTCTTCATGGTTACTGTTATTTCAGTTTCTTTCAGCTGGAAAGACTCATCATGACAAGGTGCCCCAGCATAAGCAAGAATGTACACAGTTGTTTTCCTACAATATAGTAGTTAATTATCCCATCACTGTGTGTGATAGCCTCTCATCTCCCATAGACTGGTGATGTCATCATATCACAGTGGACGATCACAGTCCTTGGGCCTGCTACTCTACCCTGGCCTGTGTTACATGCATGTGTCTTTCTATTAGTTTTTGCACTGCCCAGAGCTATAGTTAAGAGATGGGAGGAAACCAGGTGTGGTGGTGCCCAGCTGGAATCCCAAGTATTGGGAGGCTGAAGCAAAAGGACTGTAAGTTGGGCCGGAGGGTTAGCTCAGTGGTTCCAGTGCCTGCCTCGCAAGCGCAAGGACCTGAGTTCGATCACCGGTAACCACATATAATGCTGGGTGTGGAGACACGCCCACCAACAATCAACACCACATACCACAATGCCGGACATGGTGGCTCACGCCTGTAATCCCAGCACTTGGGAGGCAGAGACAGGAGGATTGCTGAGTTCGCAGCGGCTTGCCTGGGCACCATAGTGAGCTCAG
>PVIC010051771.1:0-12381 GCA_004025085.1 Thryonomys swinderianus | reverse complement strand
TTATGTACTATATTTGGATAAAAACATTAAGCTTTTAATATCAAAATAAAGAAACGAGATTTGAATACAGCATGAATATATGAAGAAGACATTTTATAAAAATTTCTAGTGGGGCTATTTGAATTCTGGCTATAATTACTAATAAAACTGGTACCAAGAGGCTGAAATTCAAATGAATATTTTCCAACACGCATTTTCTGAGTTTCTACTTTCAGTGCATTGTTGAGTTGGATGTTATAGGACAATGGTGTTGTATTTTATTATATGCACCTTGTAATAGCCATTTAGTGAACCAGAAGCCATTCACATAGAAGAGAATAACTTACCTTTCAGGAAATACATAGCAAAACTACTATAAGTGCTGTAAATTGACCCTCTTTTAGATAATAATCTTTTAAAACGCCAGATCTAATCAATGAAAAGATAAGAGAATGTTAAGGAGGTGTGTCATGGGGCACCAGAAAGAATCTCAAATTTGGAACCCAAAGACCAATTGTGTCTGACTCTTCTTTGCTTTTAGTTTATTTTTTTATCTTTATTGGTACATTGTGTATATACATCATGATCACACTCTGTATTGGAAATTTTCACCAGTATATGTCTGACCCTTTGTAAGCCCAATCTTACCTTCTTTTTGATCTCTCTCTCCCCTCTCCCTCTCTCTCTGTCTCTCTGTCTCTGTCTCTGTCTCTCTCTCTGTCTCTGTCTCTCTCTGTCTCTCTCTCTCTCTCTCTCACACACACACACACACACACATACACAAAATCATTATTTCATTACTGCTGCAGCTAACTAGGATTGCTCCTTGGCTGAACTTCGTGTCTGTCCCTTTGATGCCTTTCCATGGGTTTGGAAACCTGACTTTCTCAGCCTTCGGATAACATGATGTCCTGAAAGTATGAGATGTCAGCTGTGTGACCCTGGGAGATGAGAGCTGGTGGGTAAGTACTTCCCTCTTCATCTCCTAAGGAGACAGTCTTCACACTCCAGAGAGGTAAACAGAGAGATGAAACCCTGGTTTTTACCTGCGATACCAGTGCATGATGAATACTTGGATTGACTTCTCCTTCTTCCCTCTGTCCTTATTTCCAGTCTCCTGCTTCCACCTCTTAGGGTATATATGCAAAATAAATCATCTCCATGCAAAACTTTTCCTTAAGATCTGCTTTTTTAGGAGAAATTATATAAGACATTATTTCTATGACATTTAAGGAGTTAGTAAATATGAGAATGAGAGTGGAAAAAAACCTGCTTCAAATTAAGAAGCAACTAGAATGCATAAAGGTTCAGGCTCGGGCTTTGTCTGTAGTTAACTGAATGACATTAGGGAAGTTGCTTTCATTCTTTGCACCTTGGTTTCTACACTTACACAATGGGAATCAACCCATTTCCTCCTTTGTTAGGGTGTAGTTAACCCTCAGGAGTACGTGACTCCTGTTGAGGCTGAAATTATTTCTTCAATAGCAAAAACTTTAATAATGTTAGATATATTAGTGTTAAACAATCTACACATGTTTTCTTTGAGCCTGGAAGTCAAGGTGTCCAAAAGATTGTTCCTTCTGAAAATTCTAGAGGAGAATTCAATCTTTCTTCTTTAAGCTGCAAGAGGTTGACTCCATCCTTGCTTCGGGCCCCCTCCTTGTAACCCTGAACTTGGCTTCTCCTTTGACCCATCTCTTTCTCTGAGTGTCTCGCTTGTCCTTTATTTTGGCCAATTGGATAATCTTTCTATGTCAAAATCTTTGCTTGCACATCTCCAAAATCCATTTTGTTCTAAGTGGTAGCATCTTAGCAGATTCCAGGGATTACAATACGTATATATTAAGAGAACCGTTATGCTGCCTTATATAGTGTTCAAAGAAGTTGACTGGATAATTACTAGTATCTTTGATTTCCAGTGTTTATCACAATCAGAATGGCATCACCATGGTAAGATTAAACAAAATGATTGCATGTTGAGGGTACAGATCTCTGTCATCAGGCTTTAAGTAATGTCTCAAACCTTTTGCAGTTTTATATTTGCTTTGATTACACTTCATATTAAGCCTTGTTCTCTAGTCACACTAACAGAGTTGTAGTTTCTCACACTCCTGTTATACTCAAGGGTAGTTCTTACTGTGCTGGATTTTTCTCCCTTAGGAGACTGTAAGCCTGTTGAGGGGCTGTACTCTTTATGTGTAAGTTCCTTGTGTGCATATGTGTAGAACAAATAGCATCTACTCCTTTCTGTTGAACCAGGGCATGGCTGACTGTGTACATGAATCAGAAAAGGCTAAGACCCATAGAAGAATGCTGAACAGTCATTAAATCTGATGTTGTTCAATCTATATTTTTGAAATCTGTAGTATTATGAATATTTTGCATTTAAGTCAATAAACAACAGAGGTAGACAAGCAGTATTGTAATTGTTTAAAATGTGCTAGGGCTATATTTTAGATTAGTCAGCCATAGAAAGTATTAAAAGAAAAGAGCATGCACTACAAATGAGGCTCAAATGCTAAGCAGAGCACTTGAATGCAACCCAAGGTCAATTTCTCTCTCCTACCTGAAAGGAAATACAGCACTGATGAGCTCAGAATTTTATTGTATGATGCTTAAGAAATGAGCCTTTCAAAGCCACTTAATGGGCAACATGCAAATGCAAGCAGATATCACTGCTGCTTTCTATGTCTTTCCAAAAATACGCAATTGTATGGTGAGATGAGGAGGTGGTGTTGGCAGTCTGGAATTCTGCCCAGGGTGCCTCAGGTGACAAAGTTTTGACTGTGCCCTGAAACCACCTGCCAGAACACTCACCATTTCCGGTCTTAGTTCTGAATGAAATTAGGTGTGAATGTGAGGAGTGATGTAATGGATGTGGTACTATCAAATTTACATCTGACATTGACATGTTGCTTCTGGGTACAGTAGTGACTCCATTTTCCTGTTCCTTGGTCTGTTGGCTGGGAGCCACCATGGCACAGTGATATCAGGCCACTATTTTCCTTCCCAGCATTCAGTAGAAGATATTGCAATACATTATGTAGGCTTCACATTCAAGCTTACTTTGTAAATGTCTCTATTTTACTTTAATGGTGTTATTTCACAGTAGAACGGTGGTTATTGTGTAGAAAGCACTTTTATGTACTGTTATTCAAAGTTTTATCTGCTCAGAATTATAGAATCATTACAGCTTTCAGATATACTGCCTGCAGTTGAAGATAGCAAAACCAGTTTCAATAATATCAGGCTTGATTGATGTTTAAATTCTCCAAAATTAAAAATGTTTAGGTGAGCTGCCAAAGAGGCTAATTTCAAGGGTCCACTTGGCTGGACTATGGGACTTAGTTGCTTGTCAAACATCATTTTAGATGTTTCTATGAAGGTAGTTTTAAAATAAAAACAAATTTATAATAGATGTTGGGAAGTAGGAAGAAAACATTTGAATGAGAAGGTGAACAAGGGAGAAGGGAGGGGGAAAAGAAAGAAGGGACAAGAAAAGTGAAAATAGAGAGAATAAATGGAAATAAAGCTTTTGTGGGGGGAGTCGATAAAATTTATATACATATAATACATATGCATACTTCAGGTACATATTAGACTATACCTACCACATGTTATGTAGTTTATAAAAGAATAAATGCTCCTCAGAAATTTGATATAAAAATATATAAAACAGGAGCCAGCAATGTAGCTCTGTTTTTCCAGCACCTGCCTAGCAAGCACAAGGTCCCTGGTTCGATCCCAGTAACCACATGCAACAATACTGGGTGTAGTGACTCAGCCCCACCAGAAGTCCGTACCATATACCACAATGCTGGGCTTGGTGGCTCACGCCTGTAATCCCAGCGCTCGGGAGGCAGAGGCATGAAGATTGCTGAGTTCAAGGCTTGCCTGGGCTACATTGTGAGTTCAGGGCCAGTCTGAACTACAAAGTGAGACCCTGTATCAAAAAAAACTGTTAAAAACCCCACATAATACAGAAGGATATGGATAAATAATTAAGAGCATTGAGATCAAAGAAAAAATAAGAGCAATATTTAAAAATCGTAGAGTGGGAAATTTCCATAGGAAATTTGGTGTGGTAATGTAATGAGGGGAAGGAATAAATATGACACAGAAAGAAAATAAAAGAGTATGTATAAAGGGGGTGGGGAGGTGTGGGTGGGTAGGGATATGGGTAAAAATGAGAATTAACTTGTGTCACATACTGGTACAAATTCCCCACTCTTATACATGATTGTGAGATGTATATAAATTGTACCAATAAAGAATTCAATTTTAAAAAATCGGCCAAGGTTAATGCCTGAATTTTAAACAGAAAATTTAATATTTTACATATTAAATTACACACTGGTTGTAAATATTTAAAGCATACATAAAGGAAAGTAGCATGAATTAGATTTTGGAGAATGAAGTGTTACAATAGCTGACAATGAGGTAACTTTGAAATGTAATACTGTAAAATGTTATAAATCTGCTATATTACAAAAGTGTAAAAAGAAGCAAGTATTAAATTAGTTTGTTTCCAAATAATTGTTGGTTCTAGCTGATATGGTGACTGTCACAACCACACACACACACATCTTCACATCTGTACAACCTCATTCACTCATCTGATAGTATATATAAATTTTAAAACAGTAGTTTCATGAGTTTCAGTATATAACTATACTTATTTCAATCTGGTAAGGAAAATGTGGTAAAAACATTTTAGTTTTTGATAATGGAGAATAAGAGGATGAATTGTCTATTTCCAAATATGTCAGATATAGAGAAATGATATTTTGAAAAGGCAGGGAGTGAATTTTGGAGCTAAGTTTGGATGCCTCACTTGCTGTTTAATTGCATCAATGTGGGAAGATTTATTAACCTCACTACCTATAAAATAGGAATAAGAAGCCATGGGACTTCTGAGAATTGAAGGAGTTTACTATATGTGAAGACCATAAAAGAGTGAGCAAAACATTGTCTTGGCTAAAGTGAGTCTTCAAATTTCACTTTTATATAATTTTTAAAAATTTCATTCATTCATTCATCATTCATTCATTCATTCATTCACTTAAGACAGGGTCTCACTTTGTAGTTCAGTCTGGCTCTGAGCTCCCTGTGTTGCCCAGCCAAGCCTTAAACTCACCAATCCTCCTGCTTATGCCTTCCGAGTGCTGGGATGACAGGTGTGAGCCACCACGCCTGGCAAAATTTGTTTTTTATTAGTGTATATTTGTGATAAATGAGAATATCTTCATCTTGGGGAGTTGGTACATGTACATATCACACTTTAATCCTTTTTACTTTCCTTTCTGGAATGCATGATGCTGGGATTAAGGGCGTGTGATAAGTGAGCCCCTACATGTGAGTGATGGGTTTGGCACCATCTTTACTCCAGCTGGTGTGGATGGGATAAAAGGAGCAGAAAGATGCCATTAAGGTTCTTGTTGCTTTTGCTACCTGTGAGCACCATGAACTGTTTCTCTTCTGTGATGCACCTCTACCATGTGCTGTTCTACCTTGCAGCCAGGTGATTATGAATTGAAACTTATACAGACTGTGAGTTTGATAAACCCTTTCTTTTTTTACTTTGAGTTTTGGGTATTTTGTCTCAGCAATGAGGTTAACTTATGGCAGATTTGTTTCACTTATCATTATACTTTCAAGGTGAATCCAGTTGCCTGCAAATGGCTCAAATTTATCTTTTTTATGGCCAAGTAATACTACAGTTTGTACATTACATTTTTAAAGCTATTCATCTGTTGTTGGACATGTAGGGCATTTCTAAGATTTAGCTGTTGTTCATTGTGCTGCTATCAGAATGATTATATTGTAATATGGTATCTTTAACTCTTTTCGGAAGATATCCAGAAAAAAATCTTCATTCAGTTTCTAAAGTGATTATATAAATTTACATTCCCACCAACAGTGGAGAAAGACTACCTCTCTCTCAACCTCACCAGCAATTATTTTTTGAGCCCTTGATGATAGCTATTCTTTTTTGGAGTGAGATGGAATCTTAATGTTATTTTGATTTGTATCTCTCTGAAAGACTAAGATGATAAACATTTTTTTCATGTACTTATTGGCCATTTGATCTTTATATATCTTTTAATACATGATCAAGATTAATAGCAAAGAAAGAAGTCATTTTAATTTAGCCTGAATTTTTTTTAAATATGCCTAAATTGAACAGTCTGGATGTACTACATAACAGCTTGTATTACATTAGCTAGAACTAGAAATGAAAGTACAAAAATACGTTACATAAATTTATCTCCATTGGCTGTGACATCTGATTTTTGCAAATTGTTAAAGTTTTATAATTTCACTTTTGGCATCTTTACTCATGTTTTTGTTTTAATTGTTTATGAAATACAAAGTAAACACATATACCATAAAGAAGATTAAATAAAATATAAAGGAGATTGAGTATAATTTCCAGAATGCATTACAGCTAAGTCACTTAAAATAAATATGTTCAGTGATAGAAATAATAATATAATTATTAATCTAAATGTCAAGAATAGTTAATCTGGGTATTAATAAATACATTTCTGTATTCAATACACAGTATAGTTTAAGCTTTCATTCATCCTTTTATCCTGCTGTCATAGCCCTGAATTGTGTGACTCTGCCAGAAATCTTTTGCTTAAAACACATCAGAGTCTTCACAGTCCTTGATGCATGTCCTGCTCAGAAATTCCTGCATGCAGATGAGTGTACATAATGCATGTTCTGTTTTAACTTCTTACTAAGAGCCTAAGGAGCAGAATGCCTTAATATGAATCATATCACCAGTAACATATTTTCAAAATATATTTTGCTCAGTGATAACCACTTATTAGTTAGATTCTTTCATCTTTATTCTTGACCATCTCTTGAATGGATCCAGTGTTTATACCAGCATAATTTTCTTTGGCTAGACCATCTATGCATGCATAATTCTTCATATAGGGCTGCCTGCCATCTGGTTCAAATTTTATTTCCCATGTATGCTTTCTTGTTCTGTCATCTGTATTAGTTTGGAACTAATTCTTAAGTAAAAAAGAAATATTCTTTCCTAAATCTGTTCTGAATTGCCAGGGCTTTGAAAGCCATCCTATGGAAAACCAAAACCAAAACCTGAGGATCATTGGCATTAGAATTATTCTACTCTCAATAGTTTATGCTGAATTATTTTTACAAATTGAGATGCAGCTGATCTTACTGTTTACTAATATTGATCTAATTTAAATGTCAATTTCTTTGTACATATACAGGATAATTGTGTGATTTTAATATTTGATACCCATAGGAAGTTCTTAACGAGAAATCTGAAACTTGTACACAAACGTCATGGAAACCACTTTAGATAACCAAAGTTTTCCTTCATCTTTCCTATGAAAGAGAAGGATAATACATCTTCCCATCCTTCTTCCCTCCCTTTCTCCTTTTCTCCCTTTGTCCCTTCCTCTCCTCCTCTCTCTCCCCCCTTCTTTTTCTTTCTTTTGTAGTGTTGGGGATCAAACCTAGAGGCTCCTGCGTGTAGGCTTTACCACTGAGCTACATCTCCAACCCTTTCAAATTTAAATTTTGAGAAAAGCTTTCTCTATGTTGTCCAGGTTATCTGCAAACTTGTAATCCTTTTTTTTTTTTTTTTTTTTTTTTTTTTTTTTTTTTTTTGAGACAGGGTCTCGCTTTTTAGTTCAGGCTGGCTCTGAGCTCACTATGTAGCCCGCGCAAGCCTCGAACTCAGCAATCCTCCTGCCTCTGCCTCCCCAGTGCTGGGATTACAGGCGTGAGCCACCACGCCCGGCACTGCAAATTTGTAATCCTTTTGCCTCAGCCTCAGAAGCAGCTGTGATTACAGCCATGTGCCGCTGAGTTTGGCTGTACTGGTTATGTCTTCTTGTAAACAGAGAGGCACGTTAGACAACTGGTAGCTTCTCCACCTTCGCATGTGGCATTTGTGCCAAGAAATGAGAGCCTTGGTGATTAACCCTCAGCGAGGGAGTGGATTGGGCATTAGCCAGTCTGTATTTCTTACAGAATTATAGGTCACATGAAAGTTTCTAGGTTGGGAGACCGACCAGGTCAAGCAGGAGACTTTGGGGGCAGCTTTACAGAACTGCAGTAAATTTGTAGTTTGAGGATTTGATGGGCATCTTGGCGTGTGTCATTGATTTTGGAAATAGTGGAAGCCAAGGACAGCATGTCTTCTGTTGTCACTGAAAGGTGCTCAGCGCTCCAAGTCCTGGGATCACAGGGAGAGCATATCCTTCACTTTCATTCTGACTGAAAGGCTACCTGAGGCTTTTGATAAGGAAGACCTTCCATGGTGTAATTTATCCAAGTTTTGCTTTCTACTTTCAAGAAAAAAGTTGAAGAGAACTCTCTGTAATGGACATGTTAATTTTTGCCAAAGTTGAATGCAATAAAACATTCTTACCAGGTACAGTTAGGTTTCCTAAATATGATGAAAAGGCTGCACAGTGTTTGAGACATCATAGAAAAGAGGGATCTGGAGATTAGTTGCTGTTCAGGAGCCTCTGAATACAGTGGTCTGTGCAGGGGGCTGGAGGGTCTGGGGCAGCATTCTGATGGCTACACGCAGTTATAATTTTATCTTAGCATAAAATTCTGTAACATAAAATTGCTGCATGTTACCGAACTGATTCAGAAGCACAGGGGGAGGGTTCAGCCACCTCTGTTACCAGGAGTATTTTGTGATATTTAAAGTGTCGTTTTTGCTAGTTAATTATGGATATTTTCAAGAAAGCTCAGTTTCATAGAGAACATATATTACACCACATATTAAGGTCTTGTTCCTGTACTCCCTTTCCTGGCAGAAAAAGAAAATAAGATCATTTTTGTTTTTCTATTATATAAGGGCATCTAGAATTAAAGGTTTTGAGTCCAAGAAGTGTTTAATAATTTATGCATTAGTGTAAAGTTTTGCCACATTAGTCTCTTTCTATATTCTTGCTGCACCATTGAAAAATGGCTTTCTAGAAACAGTTCCACTGCTTTTGCATAGATTATTAAGCACATTAAGTGTCACCTTGGCCCTATCTCTGCTCTTAGTGATGTTTTAGCTTTGTTATACAAAAGGGATATGATCTTAAAGTAATAACACTGGTTTTGTAATTTAGAAAAAAAATGTAGTTCATTTATGTTTGGCTGAAGAGTCTTTAGAATACACTTGATCTTAGCCAAAAGGCCGAGAAGCGATCTTTAGAATAAATTAAGACATACTGCATAAGGAAATAAAGTTGCCTTAAGTACTGTCCTCTCCATTCATTCTTTCCTGAACTCCCGTGTTTGTTCCTAAGTTTTATGAACTGGCACGAGTAAACAGGTAAGGGCCTCCTGTAGAGCTAAGTGCTGTGGGGAATTCCATAACTAATGGATAGATAAAAGTTCTTTACTATCCATTATCTGCTAATGGTTGTTGCCCAGAGGAGTATAGTAACCAGATTTGTGCATGCATGTGTGTGCATATGTGTGTGTATACATGTGTTTTCAGCTTTGATGAAGGCATTAGTGGCATTTGCAATGTGATGAAGGGCAAATGTCCTATGCACTGCTTTTCGCAACGGCCCAGATCAGTGACGATGACTTAGTCCCGTAAATTCCCAACATGGACGCTTCTCTGCATGAGAGGATTGTACACCTCATTTTGGTGCAAAGAATTACACGGAATGTGTCCAAGACACCTGCAGAAAATTAAAGACTTTACTTCTCTGTATGTGAAACTCTCATGAGGTAATTACCCTCAATGTCAGACATAATACTGCTCCCATTAGACGGACACATCGAGGGAAAATTGAATAGACTTTTTGTCAGCAGTGCCCCTAAGGATTAATAGGGCTGTCTGGAGCGGTAATTGGAAGGTCTCCCCCGCTTTGCATACAGCCATCCTCACTTGTGTCTTTCGGGTTTCTTATTAGGCCACTGCCATTCTATTTACCACGGAGGCTCCAGCGTCTTCCTTGTTAACATCTCCTGCCAGCACCTTTGTTTCTTTGGAATGGGCTGCTGCCTTTAACCACTTCCCCTTTTGTGCGGGCCTTGCCTTGCCTCCCTTTATGTCTTTCCCTGGTCGCAGTGCCAAGAGCTGGCAGGAAAGGGGCTCCTTTTCCATGCCTCGCAAAGATGAAAGTGACCAAATAGGGCTTGATCAGCTAAAGCATGTCACTTTGTTCGAAGGCTCTTTCATCCTTTAGGGAACTTCCTCAGCAGGGCTGGAGCGGAAAGCTAATCTTTCCCACTGTGCTTTGGCATCTGTAACACCGATACCCAGTTTATAGATCCATACAGCAAATGTTCCTTTTATTTAGATTTTTATTATGCCTCTAATTATTGCATGATAAGGTTCCTGAAATCTGCATCAGATTATTTTCTGTGCTTCTCTGGTGTACGCAGCCATATTAAAAAGATTCATATTAAATTACCATGAGTTAAATTGTTTATCAGTAATAATGTTCTGGTTTAGGTTAAACTGAAATTGGACTTAAAAGTGCTGGATATATATCAAATTGTATGTCAGAATGAATGAATAAGGTGTGTGTGTGTGCGCGAATGCGCGTGTGTGTGAGTGTATGTGTGTGTGTATACGATCGGGAGCAGGGATGGAGTCAGCGTTGGGAGGGAGGAAAGAATGTTTATGTGGCTAATGATTTGAGATGCTCCTTTTTAGATAGTATACTTGAAGTTAGAAATTTAATCTGTTAATTCAGCCTTTCAAAGTACTCTTCAGACTTTGAACTAAAAAATATGCGAATGGAACTTTTTCTGCTACTGACAAAAAGCAATGTGATTGATAGAGTTGAAAGGCACAGTGAGCTTGAGGAAATATTCCTTGTCCCTTCTTCCCTCTTTATTCTTAAGGGTCAAATTTGTGAGTCAGTCTTTGCAAACTGCTGTGACTTGGCTTTAAGTGGATTGTCTAAAGTCAGAGGACTTAAGAGGACTTGCTATAGATTATGTTAATTTTGAAAATACATTTTGTTTTTGTTTTGAAAAACTAAAAACAAAACCCGAGTACTTGATTTTTGGCTAATTATTGTTATTTTTCTACTTGTTTGTTTCTTTTTATTCTTAGCAAAGTATAAAGTCTTTAAGGACACTGTTTTATCTCACTTTTAAATAGGTCCTGCTTTCTTAACACAGTAGATTTTAAATAAATGACCATTGTGTAGAACTCCTTAGGGTCACAATTATGGTTTTCATAAAATAACTTACCAATAAGTACGTAGATACATTTTGTACTAGAATATGCCTGTTATATCTATCCTGTGGAATGTCAGTTACAAAGTGGAAGTTTTAAAAACGCTTTAAAGCTTTCTTTTCCCCTGATACAAAGGATAAAGAATAAAATAAGAAAAATGATTAAGAAACATTTGTCTTAAATATTGACTTTGCAGAAACTTTTTTCAAGTTTAGTAAAACTATCAGTTCCTAACCTATGGCATTCATGTAGCTGTCATACTTATGTACATAATAGTCAGTACAGTCATGTTCCGGTTAAAAGAGAGAAAAGCAAGTATATTTAAAGATAAATTTGTATTGTATTACAAAAATTCAATATAGTTTCTGCTCTGTATTTAAGTACAATTCAGAATTTTGAATTTAGCCACAGCGTTGTAAAACTACAATGGTTTTCATTTAGTAGATGCTTACTAAAATGGCATCCACATCTGTATTCTTATTACTGTTTTAAGGCATCTGAGGTACAGTAGGTCTAATACTAGACTTCAGTTTATGTCAGACATGACAGGGTATGTCATGGCTCTGTCCCATACTGCTTGGATGACCTTAGAGACACTTTTACTTCTAAATTTAAATTTTTTCACTCATAATGTATGTGAACTCATTCAAGAATTGTAAAAATTCATTATAGAGAACAATTATTTTGAAAATGTTACTTTCTGGTTCATTTTTTGGACTACATCCATAAAATAGCTACCTCTTGAGCACCTCTAGCCCATTTATCCATTTATTCTAAGGTTCTTTTGATATGTGGCTGGCAGATTTTTGACAAGAATGTGCTACAGTGTGCTCTGTGACATGTTAATTATCAAGTATATAGAACTCAAATTTTCAAAATGGTTGATTCTGACAAAGTTTTGCTTCTCAAAGCAGCTGTCTTTATGAAATTCTGCCTCACCAGCTGAATGTTGGCTCAGGAGCCAGATTAACAGCTCTCTAAAGTAAAAACCCTCCCTAATATAGTGGCTGAGAGTACATTTACCAGCCGGCTGTGGCCTGGAGCCCTTGTTCCAGCCCAGGTAGGGACAGCTCAGGTCCTGAGAAGGCTGTTCAGCCCCTGGACCCCATTGCTTCCTGCCTTGCTGGCAGGTTTTCAGCAAAAGCTTAATGAACAGTGGTGACACCTGTCCACCAAGAATGATGGAAGACCATCATTGG
>PVIC010051769.1:0-12380 GCA_004025085.1 Thryonomys swinderianus | reverse complement strand
TGGCCCTGAGCTCACTATGTAGACCAGGCAAGCCTTGAACTCAGCAATCCTCCTGTCTCTGCCTCCTGAGTGCTGGGATTACAGGCGTGAGCCACCATGCCCGGCACTCATATTTGGTCTTTTGAGACAGTCTCTGTGTAGTCCATATTGGCCTTGAATTTAATTATGTGGCCCAGGCTGAAATCCAAATCAGAGTGATCCTCCTGTCTCAGCCTCCCAAGTGACTGGATTACAGACATGTATCATCGTGTCCAACAAGAAATGCATTATAAATTAAGAAAGCATGAAAACATCTAGTTTATTAAAGTCAATTTAGATTTATTGTTTTACTAGTTGATAAAGAAAAGCTGACTTTGAATTGTTTTGGAAATCATACCTTTTACTCATTCTTTTATTTGTACCTAGCTTTATAGAGGAGTAGCATATTTCGTGAACTGTGTTTGTAAAAAGTATACAGATCCATGAGTTTTTGCATACATAACACAAGAAAGCGAACAGATGCATTGCTTCCAAGAGTTTCATGGCCCTTGGTCTCAAGGTTTGTTAATAGGTTGGGCTGGTAGGAATAGAACTACATAGACATTTGTGTGCAGAAATTTCCCTTGGAAACCTAAGAGTTGAATACCTTGAGTTGGCTGATAGACATTTAACTTTTTTGCCGGCGGGAGAGGGGCGGTTAGTCATTTGGGGGACTGAACCCAGGGCTGTTGCATTGAACTGTTTCCCTGTCCATTTATTTATTTGTTTGTTTATTTATTATGCATGGCCATTTAACTTCTCAAGAGATTGTTGATTTCTTTTTCTTAAGTGGTTATAACAGTTTACATTCCTACTGACAATGTAAGAGTACTAATTTTGTATCCTCCATAACACTTGGTATGGCATTTTAAACTATGGTAATAAAATTACATTGTGATAAAATACATTTCTTTAAGGCCTAGTGATGCTTATAGTCATGGTTTTGAAATACACTGGATGTCCTTAGTGATTGCAGTACAGTTTGTTGAAGATACTGCTTGCACCTAATTGGCTTTGTGTGTGTATATGTTTTATTTTTAAATTCATAGTTGTTCTAGTCCCCATGAGCACTGATTTATTGAATATATTACTCCTTGAGAAATTTGAAGTAACTATGAGCCTCTGGTCCTAATACTTTGTTTTCTAATCAATATATAACCTTGTTTTATATGAGTATCTGTTTAAGACGCCTTATTTAGTATAAGTTTTTGACTGATTGATATCAAACTCAAAGCACGATGACTAATGCTCAAGAAAGCTTATCTAAGTCATGAAATTTATCTAACATGAAGAAATTATATCTGTAACTTTCTTGTGCTTAGGGACAATAGACAGTACATGAAATTTTTGCTTGGGAACGCTTTAAACACAGATCACCAACAGAAAGCACCGAAATGCAGAAGCACAAGACTAGGCCCTTGTGTGTATTGTCAGGGCTGAAGGAAGAAGGCAGAGCGTAGCCTGCTGTGAACCCATGTGGTATATTGAATATTGGGGAACTCAGGTTTTTCACTGGTCTGCGCTGAAGTGAGCCTGAAAACTCCGCGCCCAGCAAAGTGATTTTGGAGTAACAGATAAACTTTAGCAAGTGGGTGAATCTACAAATGCAGAATCGGTGGATAATGACAATGTATGTGCATGCGTGTGTGTATCAGTAAGATGTCTCTTTCTAGGTTACTTTCTCAGTATTGTAAGGAAGTTAATGCTTCCCAGATTGATCATATATTCCAAGCAAACAAAGCCAGAAATCCCGGTAGCATTATTGTAGGAAGTGACAAGCTGATTCTGCAGTTTAAAAAGAAATGGAGGGGACAGAATAGTCAAGGTAACCTTGAAAAAGAAGAAAAAAGAGGCGTGGCACGAGCTGACTCATGATTCATGACTTACAAAGTGGTGGGATTGACAATGGGATTGATGTCAATATAGACAAATTGATTAATGAAAAGAGTAACATCTGTCAAGATACTTCTTTTTTCTAAGCAAACATGTTAATTTGTTGTAATATGAATACTTTGTTATTGAGATCTTTACTTACCTTAGCTTTCCAAAGTGAAAGTTGTTGCAAGTCTAAGACTGTTACTCCCCTTGGGTAAAATTGTGTTCTGTTGTCTAATGGCTGGTTTTGTTATCTAGGCAGATCCGCTCAGAAAACAAAGAAAAGAATGCAGTGATGTCTTTTACCGTTACAGATGAGCCTGTCTACATTGACTTGACTTTGTCAGAAAACAAAGAAGAGGTAAGTGGTTTCAGCTTTTTGTTTTGTCTTGTTTGGTTTTGTTTTGAGAAATGACTTTTGGATTTTACAAACCTCACTTTTAATATCAAACTATTGGTATGAGGGAATAGTGACAAAAAACAGCCAAAATTATCTTAGATTGTTGAAGAAATTAGTAAGTCACTATGATGGTTTCTTATGGGAGGAAAGGAGAACTGTGTATGAAGATAATACATTTTTAAGTCTATTATGTGAATTAAAAGTTGTTGGTAGCCAGGCGTGGTGGCTCACGCCTGTAATACCAGCACTCGGGAGGCAGAGACAGGAGGATTGCTGAGTTCGAGGCTTGCCTGGGCTACATAGTGAGCTCAGAGCCAGCCTGAACTACAAAGTGAGACCCTGTCTCAAAAAACAAAACAAAACAAACAAAAAAGTTGTTGGTAAGAGATTTTGGTCATAGGAATATATATAAAATTCATGTATGATTGCTATGTCAAACGCATTTTTAAATTCTACAATCATGTGGGTCCTAACTAAGGTGTATTTTGTTATAAGAGCAATACTTTTTTTTTTTTTTTTTTTTCGAAACAGGGTCTTGCATCTTGCTTTGTAGTTCAGGCTGGCTCTGAGCTCACTATGGAGTCCAGGCAAGCCTGGAACTCAGCAATCCTCCTTGTCTCTGCCTCCCAAGTGCTGGGATTACAGGCGTGAGCCACCACACCTAGCACTGTGGTATGTGGTATTGATTGCTGGTGGGTGTGAGTCTCCACTCAGGACCTTGCGCTTGCGAGGCAGGTGCCAGAACCACTGAGCTAACCCTCCAGCCCAACAGCAATACTTTTTTAATGCTTTTTTATATTTAGGATTTTTCATGTAGATGAGAATTTGTACTTTGTGTATCTTTACCATTAAATAACCTAGCTTTATTGAAGTTCTTCATATTCATATTTCTCTTTGAGTAAAGATATGTAGCATTTCCATCTGGACACAATTTTTTTAAATGAAAGCTTAAATTTCACTTTAAAGCCAATATAAATTTGGAAATAATCTATGTTGCATAACCCTCGAGCTGAGATTTAGAGAGATTCATTTTTCATGTTTTAATATTTTTGAAAAGTGGAGTTGAAGGAACGTTGGTTTAAAAATCAAAAGATTCTGGCTCACATATCAGTTGTACTGCTGTGTTAACGTTGGTTTCCTAATGTGGAGTAGGAGTTGGGGCATCACCGAGCAGAGGAATGAATTGCCTGTAAGGAGCTTTGTTTGCATGGACCAGCCAGGTAGCAAGGTGTCATTTTAGGTTGTTTTAGAAACTTGTAGAAAGAATCCAATCCTTTTTTTTGTTTTTGTTTTTGTTTTTTTTTGAGACAGGGTCTCTCTTTGTAGTTCAGGCTGGCTCTGAGCTCACTATGTAGTCCAGGCAAGCCTCGAACTCAGCAATCCTCCTGTCTCTGCCTCCCGAGTGCTGGGATGACAGGCGTGAGCCACCACGCCCGGCACTAAGAATCCAATCATTTTTATTGTTGCTTTTTGTTTTTTGAAACAGAGTTTCACTTTGTAGTTTAGGCTGGCCTTGAACTCACTGTGTAGCCTAGCCTGGTCTCAGCCTCCCACGTGCTGGGCATGCATTATCATGCTTGACTTGGTATCTTTAAATACACCAGTAAATAAATACCTTTAAAATTTCTCAAAATGTTTTCACAATGCCATGTTGGTTCTAAAACATTTTCTGTATTTCAGTTTCCCCTGATGTAATGACTATACCCTGCATTCTCATTAAATTTATCAGAATAGGGATAGCAACTTTCTAGAGGTACTGCACATTGAAGCTTAAGAGCTTTTTTTTTTTTTTTTTAAGTTTTTTGACCCTGAACTCACTATGTAGCTGAGGCTGCCCTTGAACTCATGACCATCTTCCTGCCTCTGTCTCCCAAATGCTCAGATTACAGCTGTGAGCCACCAGGCCCGGCAGCTTTCAGAGTTTTTAAATAAATTGCTATGTAGGCTCTGGGAGTGGGACTAGCTCCAAGTGTGGTGTGTTGGCAGATCCAGATGAGGTTCAGGTTCGGGGACTGATAGTAGACAGGAGGAAAGGAGGCGATGGGGTTTAGGCTCCTGCCCCCTCCCTCCTCAGCCTCCTCCATGCTTGGCCTGTGGGTGTGTCAGGCCACTTCCCAGCCTCCGCACTTATTTTCTTGGCCACTCTCGCTTTGAAGCTGTCTCATTTACACACATTAGTGCAGGGTCTTGATATCAACATGACCCTTGTTATTTTCTCAGAGATAATTATTTTAAGTACATCCTGTTTCTTTGAATATTTTCTCTGGTTACGAAAAGGGGTGTGAAGAGAGTGGAGTTTCCTCCTTAGCCTGGGGACTGCACATGTCATTCACTAACCAGTCATCTTTTTTTCCAGCCTGTCAAGTTAGCTGTTGTTTGCAGAGATGGTCAAGTCCATCTTTTTGAACATGTATTAAATGGGTAAGTTTTCAAGTCAGAAACTTATTTTCCATGAGTTGGTCATAGTCTCCCTTTGGTTCTTTGCATGATAGTATTGTTCATTTAGTTTTTTTTGGCAGTACTAGGGATTGAACCTCTCAGGGGCTTAGCAATGAACTATGTCCCTAGCACTTTAAAAAGATTTATTGATTCATTTATAGATTTATGAAACAAGGTCTTGTTGAGTTAGTTGCTCAACTGGGACTTGAATTTGGAGTCCTCCTACCTTTGCCTTCCACAGTGCTGGGGTTACAGGCATGTGCCGCTCACTGCACCAGGCTTAACCTCATTCTTAAGTCTTTATCCGTATGAATGTTGTTAGGATTCAAGTTTTTGGAGTCATAAACCATTTCATTTACTTGTGTTGAGGACATTTGTGTTGAGTGGCATTTTATTTTGTTTTTAGAGACAGGGTCTTTGTAGTTCTGCCCTTGGACTCGGGGAAGTCCTTCTGCCTCAGCTTCCCAAGTGCTTAGATTACAGGGTTGTGCTTCCCTGCCTGGCTCAGAGTAGCTTTTTATGATGCATGCTTGATAAGTTCTAAACATCAGGAAGAAAGTTGCTCAGTTTGAGATTTGCTGAGCTACTTTGGTGATACTTTAATTCTGTCTTCCAGACTGCTTTATTTTCCCTTGCCTATGTACATGGGGATCATAAAGTGTGGCAGTGCTGTTGTAAGAGTGGGGTGATGTTGGTAGGTTTTGTAGTACAGTAGTAGGTCATAGTTTAGCAAGACGTGCCCTGGAGGCCAGATTCATTAGATATGACATATAGCCCAGAAATCTTGAAATATTTACTTTTGTCCTTTTACAGGAAAAGTTTACCAAATCTTGTGATACACTGTGAACATGGTGACATTTTTTTTTTTTTTGAGACAGGGTCTTGCTTTGTAGTTCAGGCTGGCCCTGAGCCCACTATGTAGCCCAGGCAAGCCTGGAACTCAGCAGTGCTCCTGTCTCTGCCTCCTGAGTGCCGGGATTACAGGCATGAGCCACCATGCCTGGCACTGTGGTATGTGGTATTGATTGCTGGTGGGCTTCAGTCATCACGTCCAACATTGGTTATGGGGATTGAACTAAGGACCTTGTGCTTGTGAGCCAGGTGCTGGAACCACTGAGCTAAATTTCTGGCCCCATGGTGACATTTTTAAATAATTTTAAAACAATTACAACTCTTGGGCTGGGGATTTAGTTAAGTGTTACTGCACCACTTTAGCTATGGATGCATAAGGGCCCGAGTTTGACCCCGGTACCACCAAAAAAAAAAAAATTATAATTCTTTATTGTCAGTAGCTATCTGTATTTTAAAATAATAGCATAAGAATTTCACCATGGAAGTAGTATACAGTTATTTTCAAGCATTCAGAAAGTCTGAGTCTGCATGGAGTTCTCCTTGAGTTAACTATAATATTGTAGTGTATGGCCCTTGAGGCTTCTGTTTTCACAGTGATACATGTCTGGGATACAGAATTGACTGGAGAAACTGGGCACCAGAACTAGAGGGGACTGCTAAGCCACTGAAGGGTTTTAAGCAGAGGAGTAATGAATTGGACCTTTGTTTTAAGGCACTTATTTTGTCTTATGTGTTGGAAGTAACCTAAAGGCAGTTAAAGACCAAAGCAGAGATGCAAAGTCCTGGGTCTAGACATAGTTTTGGAGTCAGAATACTGGAAGGAGTGAATTGGGAAGATAGGGATAAGAGGATGCTCTTAAAATTGAAATAATGCCGGATGCATGCTTACTGGAAATAGATTGTAGTAAGATGTCTAGAGCTGAGATATGTAGCTGAGATACAGTGAGGGGCATGATCTTTAGAGGTAGAAACCAAGAGACTTTGGGAGCATCTTCATTCTGGATACCAAGTACAAGGGTCCTTAAGAAAGGAATTCCACGGTGCTGTTGGGAAGAAAAACAACATCCATGAGAGTTTTTAAATGTGGGGTGTGGCCCAGGGCTGGCAAGAGGAAGTGAGGGCGCTGGTGTCGGCAACAACAGTTCAGAGGTTTGGGGTGAAAAGAGGATACTGCCTTGGGGTTTTCCCTGGAGAACAAGGAGCACACTTCAGATACATCCAACGCTCCTGACATAAAGGGTGTAGGAGAGAAAGTGCTACAACCTGGAAGGGCTGCAAGGGCGAGCCAGGCTGGAGCAGGAAGGTGGAGCACGTGCTGAGAGAAAACCTGGAAGGTGCAGTTTGTTACTGGTGCTGCTCCGCGGTGCTTAGGTGGGAGCAGTGGGCACTGAGGACTGGCTGGAAGGGGGCGCATAGCTTCCCTTGTGGGCCGAAGTGGGCTGAGCGGCCGGCAATTCTCAAGGCTGGTTTTGATGGGAAGCTGTTGGTGGGGAGGTCATGAAAGGCACACTTGTATGCCAGGGCCTGTCCACTTATGGTGGTCATGTGGAGTCCAGATGAGGGTTGTGTTTCCTGACTTGGTGCCAGCACCAAAGTATTAGTAGGAGGTGCTATTTCAAGGTCTCTAATCTAATTTTTTTCTACATTCCTAGACATTGCAAAAAGCCTTTGACTTCAAACTGCACAATTCAGATAGCAACGCCTGGGAAAGGCAAGAAATCAACGCCCAGACCCATCCCTATTCTAGCAGCTGGGTTTTGCTCAGACAAAATGTCGTTGTTGCTTGTGTACGGCAATTGGTTTCAGCCTACTATTGAGCGAGTGGTACGTAGATGTTCCCCTGGAGAAAAACAGCACAGCATCCGCCTGTGGTTGGGGGAGAACGACTTTAAAAATGACACATTGACTACTACTTGTCAGAATACTTAGGGAGAAGTAATATGTTCTGTAATCAGTAGACCTTTCACTAGGTGTTTTAATTTGTGAGAACTCTGTGTTTTATTCAACTTAGCATACCTGAATACCATTTTTACATGGTGTTAACAAAGGAGAAAACATCACCAAGATACTCAACATCAGTTTCCCTTCCCTGTGATATTCTGTCTTGGGAATCTGTGTGTTTTACATTTGTAAATATCAGTTTGGGCTCACCACCGGTCACTATGTAGTAGCTACATGTTCTTAGTAGCTACTGTTGGAGCAGCATGAATAGGACTTGTAATGAATCCCATAAAATGTAAATCTCAGTAACAAGATCCCTTAGTGATAGTACCCACTGGGGTTTGTAGGTAGAAGTGTAATGGGTAGTATAGTGACTTACTGTTATTTACCAGAAGTTTCTCAGAAACATTAAATAGGTGAGTTCCTAAGCTTGCCTTTATATTACTTTAAAAGACCCTCAGGGAGATGGAGTGGAATATTACATGGCCAACCAAGCTCTTTTTGGGATTGTGAAGAATACTTTCCTGTGGTGCTGAGGATCAAATGCAGGGCTTCATATATTAGGCAAGCATTCTACCGTGAGGTACACCTTCCTACTATAAAAGAATTTACTATGTATGGATGACTCAACTTTAAGGAAAGGAAAGTGTGAAGTCCTCACTTCACCTCCTTGCTGTATATGTCTCTGCTCGCTGTTAACTGTTCTGTCCTTGGAGATACTGGTTTCTGTTGGTGTATTTACTACACGTGACCCATACAGACCTGCCTCCAAGCATTTTGTCAGTCAACAGTGCTATCTTTGACTTGCTTGTGGGAAATTTTAGAAAAGGCTTATTTATTTTGAACATAGGTTTTTCTTTATAAGGGTGATGATCTGGTATGTTTTCCTTAAAATTTGCTGTTAAAAAAAAAATCTGGCCATTCATATAAATGTGAAAAGTTCAAGCTGAACGTCCATACTGAGGGAACTGTATACTTTGCCCAGTGTCTTCATATTTTACTCATTTTCTCTGTTATCAGTAAATTTAAGTGCTGCTTATGGTTGGTTAACAGTTCAGTGTTGAGCCCTTTCTCTCTTTCTTTCTTTTTTTTTTTTTTTTGAGACAGTTTTGCTCTGTAATTCAGGCTACTCAAATTTACTATGTAGCCTAGGCTGGCCTTGAACTCATGGTAGCCCTGTTGTCTCAGCCTCAGAGAGCTGGGATGACTACACCTCCCTAATGTTGAGCCCCTCCATGGTTTGTAAAAATAATTTTTTTTTTTTTGAGACAGGGTCTCGCTTTGTAGTTCAGGCTGGCCCTGCGCTCACTATGGAGTCCAGGCAAGACGCCGTGAACTCAGCAATCCTCCTGTCTCTGCCTCCTGAGTGCTGGGATTACAGGTGTGAGCCACCATGTCCGGCATTGTAGTATGCAGTGTTGATTGTTGGTGGGCATGAGTCTCCATGCCCAGCATTATATGTGGTTACCGGGGATCAAACTCAGGACCTTGCGCTTATGCGGCAGGCGCCAGAACCACTGAGCTAAACCTCCGGCCTGTAAAAATATTTTTATAAAAATGCAGTAAGTCATTGTTTTCTTATTTTGTTCATGTTCCTAGCTAATTTGTTTGACACTTTTTTCTCATCTTGTTTCTTCTAAAAATATATTTCCAGGCTTTAAACTCCAAAGAACCTCATATGTGTTTAGTAAGAGATATTTCAAACTGCTGGGCCCCAAAAGTAGAAACAGCTATAACAAAGGTGAGCACATTACTAATTTGGACTTCAGAAGAGATTTGGGTGCATTGAATTGTTCTGTGGCGTTACGTTTAGGCTGGCTTAGTTTACTGATTGATTGATTGTTCTTTAATACCTTTGTGATCATATAAACTTTGTGGGATTATGTTCTTAGATCCACGATTTCTGTCCTCTTGGTTTGTTGATTGTGTGGACAGATGGTGAGTTTGGCTCCTTCTTCCTCACTTCAAGTGGTTGCTGGGCAAGAATATACATAGTAACAAATACCAACTTAGCCAGTGAGTAGTTTTATTAATCTCAGTATTTACAGAGCATAACTTTGTTGAAGACAGTGCTGTATTTCAGGGTGAAATAAAAGCACAGTGGGGGCTGGGGATTTAGCTCAAGTGGTACTGCGCCAACCTTGGATGCACAAGGGTCTGAGTTTGATCCCTGGTAAAAAAAAAAAAAAAGCAACAGTGGGGCTAGATCTGGCACACAGAAGAGCATCATTGTAACACCCCACTCTGAACGTGGCTGAGGATCGATGTGTGGATTCCTGTATCAATAGTATAGTGGGTAGTACAGTGTACTACCTTGGGGTTTTCGGAGAGAAAATAGCTACAACCTGGAAGGGCTACAAGGACAAGCCAGGCTAGTGCAGGAAGGTGGAGCGCATGCTTAGGTTACGCGGAAAGGGAAAAGCCAGGACGTGCTATGATGACACCCACATGGTTTCGCTTCTGGCTGAGTTTCAGAGATGACACTTTCTCTTGGCTGTCTGAGCATTTCTGGCGAAAAATGAATTCTGATGGTAGTCAGAATTTCACTTGTTAGCACCTTTTAAATCAGCATATCCTTGGGTAATCTGTAAATTTTTTCTTGGTTTTTACTGTTAATGAGGTATTTGAAATTTTAAAACCATGAACTTTCAGATTATCATTTAAAAACTTATTGCCTACATGCAGTTAAAATTTATCTTGCATTTCCATCATGTTAAGTAAGTTATATTGAGTTTTCTAATAGAAAAGCCTCTTGAAATCTGTTTTCTCATTGAGGAAACGTAAGAATTAAGGCCTGTTTCTTTTTCTGCACCCCGGTGTCTGTTTGACAGGTGAGGACACCAGTGATGAATTCTGAAGCAAAAGTTCTGGTGCCTGGGATTCCTGGGCACCATGCAGCTATCAAGCCGCCTCTTCCACACATGGAGGAAATAGAAAGCAAGCGGAAGTCAAGGGGAAATGAGGTAACGCAACTGCTTTGACCAGACAACAATGTGTAGAAGAGTCCAGTAAGGGTAATTGAGTAGAACCAAAGTTAAATCTCTAGACATGCGCTGTACTTGCTTCATCTCAGACAGCATAGGCCTCAGGATTGTGCGTTTTTTTTAGACATGGTCTCACCTTATAGTTCGGACTGGCCTTGAGCTCATGGAATCCTCCTGCTCCAGCCTTCCAAGTACTCAGATTAGAGGTGTGCACCACCACACCCAGGGGGGCCCAGAATTGTAGACTGTCACCTGTGCAAGATTCGGCTGGTTACTCTTCGAGAAGATGGACTTTTTTTTTTTGAGACAGAGTCTTGCTTTGTAGTTCAGGCTGGCCCCTGAGCTCACTGTGTAGCCCAGGCAAGCCTTGAACTCAGCAGTGCTCCTGCCTCTGCCTTCTGAGTGCTGAGATTATAGGTGTGAGCCACCATGCACAGCAAGATGGACTTTTTATTACTAAATTAAAGTTAGCCCTTTGTTAAGACTGGGATGACATAAAATGAGGTAAATGAAGCTAGGATTTGCTGTGATGACTTTCCCTGGGTTTCGCATGTTGCTGACATCCAGTGATGCCTCTCTCTTGGCTGTCTGAGCAATCCTGCCTGCTTGTGTGCTGGTTGGTCTTAATCAGCATAGTTAAAATTGTTTATTGTGCTTCTGAATTTCATTTTTTTTTTCTGTATGCCCAAAATCCTACTATGGTTATTGTGGGTATAATGTGGAGGACTATCGTCTTCTCTTCATACTTTTTACTCTCATCTAAGTAATCTAGAGCTTTAGCTCTTTTATCTAAGGAAAAGACAGTTTCTGTTTAGCTGTGTTTAGAAGTCTGTTGACAGAGGCATAACCTAATGAAATTTTTAAGTAGTTTTGTGTTCTAGAGGACTAAGACATGAACTGGCGTTGTGGCCTGCAGACTGCAAACACTGTGCACTGTCCCTCGATTTTACTTGTACAGTTAACTGGACCAGTTGCCACTTCTGTCCTGCAGGTCAGCATTGAAGAGCGCCTGGGAGCCATGGATATAGACCCAAAAGGAAAAAAGGATGACCTCTTGCAGACAAACAGCTTTCCAGTTCTTCTTACCCAGGGTTTAGAAAGTAATGACTTCGAAATGCTAAATGTAAGTATTACTGCAGTTTTTGAGTGAATTATGGTGATTAGTTTTTCTTAGGTCACATAGTACATTTGGAGTGAGTAGTCATGTCATATTGCAGTTTTCAGTTTATTGTTCGGTGAGGTTAGACAGCTGTAGATAATTTGGTGGCATTATGCAGACAGTCACCAACCTGCAGTGGGATTGTATTGGATTCTTTCTAACCTGGAATGCATTTTCTCATAGAAATATTGTTTTGAATTGTTAGAATTTTAGGCTTTAGTTCACAAAAGCCTTTATATACATAGTGTAGCTGAACTCTTAACACTCAGCATTCTAGATCACAATTTATATTTTTTTCTGTAGGAAAATGCGTTCCTGAGTTTTTACTCTGGATTCCAGAAACTTATTTCCCCCTGGCCGTGAGAGGGGGCATTGAGGTGCAACCTTGGCAATGGGTAGGAGGCTTCAGGGGAAATTCAAGAGGGTTGGGGGTTATGTCATAAAATATTTGGAAGAAAAATACTTGAAACTCTGAAGGGGGAGATACTGAATGATTTCTTCATAAGTTGGTGACTGCTTTTATGAAGTTACTCAGTTTAGTCCTCATGAGTTTCACAGTTTGATGGTGATCTATATCAAAATTTTAAATGAAAGGTGATATACTGTGATGAGATGAAAGAAATTCACATTTTTAAGTGTATTTTTAATGACTCATAACAATACTGTTTTTAGCCAGTATAGATGTGACTGTTCTGTGGCCTGTGTGTAGTGT
>PVIC010051768.1:0-12382 GCA_004025085.1 Thryonomys swinderianus | reverse complement strand
GGAGGCAGAGACAGGAGGATTGCTGAGTTCAAGGCTTGCCTGGGCTACATAGTGA
Organism: Thryonomys swinderianus; assembly: GCA_004025085.1. Lineage (NCBI taxonomy): Eukaryota > Metazoa > Chordata > Mammalia > Rodentia > Thryonomyidae > Thryonomys > Thryonomys swinderianus. The sequence continues at coordinate 12,327 of PVIC010051768.1, read as the reverse complement.
GCTCAGGGCCAGCCTGAACTACAAAGCGAGACCCTGTCTCAAAAAAAAAAAAATTAAAGAATTTTATCCTCATTAAAGTATTTTAAAACTGAGACTCAGAGAACACACAACTCACCCAAGATCATACAGCTAGTAAGCAAAGAATCCGTATTCAAACCAGTACCATCTCTCTCTACAACCTGGGTACTTCTGACCCTGTGTTCTGCTTTTACTTCCATTCAAATACCAACCCCATTTATGTATGGCAAACCCAGTTCCCTGAATCTATCACAAATTACCTGTTCAGTACATCTTGAGGTTTCTAGACCTCAGCCCATGGAAACCTGACTGTGTAGGCACAGAGGGACAGACTAGAGGACCTGCCCATCTGCCTCGGAATTCTTTAGATTCTAAGATTCTAAACCATAGAACGGTTTAGGGGCCGTGAGCCATGGGAAAGCGGTGAGTGTGGTGGGGCGGAAGGCTCTTCCTGCTCACATACTTGGTCTTGAAATCTTCCACACTGTCCTGCATCATCTTCAACTCTGACTGCAGACGACCTTTTTCATTGGCCAAGGCATCCAGCTGCTTCCTCAGAGCATTAATGTAGGTCTCAAAGAAAGGGTCAAGGTTTTTGCTGGCTGTAGTGGTTGTCTGCTGCTGGAGGAGCTTCCATTTGGTCTCCAGGACTTTATTCTGCTGCTCTAAGAACCGCACCTGTGTTGGAAAGGAAGCCGGTCAGCTGATGAGGGCCTACAACTCAGGTAGGAGAGTTGATCAAGGGCGGCACCAGCCTTGTCCATCCAAGGCAACCAGGTGAGCCCAGAGCCACCCATGCATTTGCACCATGTTGCAATTCCAGGGCGCTTCTCACTGGAGCCCATGCAGAAGCCCCATTGCCAATCCCGTACCAGCAAAGGGCCCAGTGGGCTATGCAGAACACAGCATAACCAGGGCAGGGGCCCAACAGTCCAGCAAGGCCAGTTTCCCAACACAGGAAACCGTGAGACCCTGACAGGATCTACTAGAGGATGACACGAAACTTCTATGAATAATCAAATCAAATAAAATTAGGAAATACAGCCAGAGTCTGGAGGCCTTGGCATTCAAGAGACCCTGACCCAAGGCAAAGAAAAGACACCCTCACCAAAGGCTTTTGAAATAAATCCATTATCAATGGGCCTGGTGTGTCCCAAAGCCTGTGCACAGCTGGCCATTTTCATCCAGTTTGGATCTTCTCAGAACTTTCCCTCATTTGGTGAAAAGATTCAGCCAGAGAAGCCAAGGAAATAGCTTAGACGTCTCCGCGTCAAGAGCCTCCCAATTAAAAGGGAAGCAGCTAAAGAAAGTTGTCACTTTCTGAACACAAGGGTAAGAGGAACTGAGAGGAGACAGAAGCACTAAAGAACCCTTACCCTGGCTTCATGTCTGTCTGTCCTCCAAGATTGTTCACTTTTGCCCCAAATAGGTAAGAGGGCTAAGATTTTGATTCACTGCACCCCAGGACTGTGCTGTACTCATCAGCCTCATCATCTTCGGGTGACTCAGCTCTCCAGGCTGCTCTGCGCACCCTCATCCATCATACTTAGCTGTCATGAGTTTTCACAACTTCAATCTCCAGGCTTTGCATGACAAAGGAAGTTGGGCTCCAAAAAAAAGAGCATTAGCCGGGCACAGGGGTGCATTGGAAGCTGAGGCAGAAAGATGGACTCCAGCCTGGACCACTTAGCAAAACTGTGTCTCAGAATAAAAAGTCTTAAAGGGAGCTGAGGACGTAGCTCAGAGCAAAGGCCTTGGATTTGATCCCCAGCACTGAAGAAAAAATAAAGACATATTTCCTCTTCTCTTCAAACAGACTCAGAAATGAGAAGTTTTGCCCAGAGTCAGGAAACTGAAAGAGGAGGCCACCCAAGACTCCTCTGAGACCCAGAATCTGCCTTGGGAACTGGTTGCTTTTTCACCTGCAAAACTGATCAGTTTTCTTCTGCGCTCAGCAACAGAAGTATTAATAGAGAAAGTATTAATGGACTGAATTGTTAGCTTCAAAAGTAAAACCTAAAATGCCGGACGTGGTGGCTCGCGCCTGTAATCCCAGCACTCGGGAGGCAGAGACAGGAGGATTGCCGAGTTCAAGGCTTGCCTGGGCTACATAGCGAGCTCAGAGCCAGCCTGAACTACAAAGCGAGACCCTGTCTCAAAAAAAAAAAGTAAAACCTAAGACAAACCAAGGCACACTTTAAAGCTGGCTTATTAGAGCCAGAAAAGTCAAACAATTTGCCCAATACATGCAGCTTGTTACAGGCTAGAGTTGCAGGCCTGCTTTGAGCTTCCTGTCTGCCCACTGCCATGGGGCAAATGAGGAAGACTTCAGGTGACGATTCCCTCTACAGTGAAGTGGATGCCCAGCAAAGAGTTCCATGGTTTCCCCCACGCCTTGGATGGGCTGAGACCTGAGATCTTGGAACACAGAAAGTGGCTTCAGGCTCCTCTCTCCAGCCCAGGATACCTTGTCAATGAAGGAAGCGAACTTGTTGTTGAGGGTCTTGATCTGCTCACGCTCCTCCGTCCGGACTTTCTGGATCTCAGGGTCGATCTCCACATGGAGGGGCGTCAGCAGACTCTGGTTGATCGTGACCTCCTGAATCCCTCCAGCGGGGCACACCGGGAAGCCGAGACCACCCCGACCATTAAAGGAGCCTCCAAATCCACCACCAAAGCCACCAATGCCAAAACTGGCACCAAAGCTGCCAGCGCCATAACCTCCACCATACCCAAAGCCAGCACCTTGGCGAGAGCCAGCCATGCTGCATGAGATGCTCTTGTTCCCCCTGAGGTTGTAGAGGCTCCTGCTGCCAAAGCCCCCAGAAGAGCAGCGCCCTGCACCCCCAGACATGGAGGCTGAGCTGAAGGCAACCCTCTTGCCCCCACCGATGATGGCCGAGCCACTGCTAAAGCCCCGGGATGTGCACCGGCTACCCTGCTGTCTGGCAATCATGGCTGAGAGAGGAGACAGAGCTCAGAGCCACCGAACAGAGGCGAGAAGGCCAGGTGTATGAATGCCAGAGCCCTCCGCCTGGGTCCTTTATATGCGCTGGAGCAGCAGGGCTTGGTTACAGGGGTATAAAGGGAAAAATCCAAAACATCTCTGGGCTTGGCCTTTGGCAGCAGCCCATCCTCCTCACACCTGCTGAGCATGTCACTAAACACACCTTCAGAAGTCACTGGGAGGACACATGTTCCTGGCTCCTGTCCCATTCCCCTCCAGGAAAACCTCCCAGGTCAGAGGCCCAGCCCAGGTCCTGCCTGCAGGCCCCCTACGACCTCCCCACCACAGTGGTCCCTGCACCAGACAGAAATCACATCGCCATTCTCTTCCACAGCAGGGTTTTGGACTCAAGGGTCTGGGTTCAAGTTCATAGCCTACCACCTGCCCACTCTGCACACCTTGAGCAAGTCGTCCAGATGTCCCTTTCAGACCAGCTAGGCATGGAACCAAGTACTGAGTAGGGACAGGAGGTGGCAGCACTCACCCCCTTGTAAGACCCTGGCCCTCTGCTCAGGCCCTCCGGTCCTCAGGCCCTCTGCTCATGGCCCAGCACAGCCCACTCCAAGACCCAGGGATGCCGCCTGCTGCTCCCTTTGCTGCCTGTGGTTTGCTTGGCTCCACCAGAATGGAACCTGTTCTGATTCCCAGATGGCCCCAGTGTTCAGGACAGAAATTCATAACTGGTGGGGGGGACACTTTGGCAGAATGGTGAAACCAAGGGGCCCCGTCTCAGAGCCACGGTTCCATATGCAAAATCTCAGTTTTAATCTCCATCTTAAGTTCTTCCCCACTGAGATCAAAAGATCTGTGCTACCAACTGCAGTCTTAGGCAGATCACCTAGACCCTCTGAACCCATTCGTCCGTCTACTCACCTATAAAACAGGTCTATATTGGTGGGATAATGTAGCTACGGCACCTGGCACACAGGTCAGTGACATGAATTCTCTTCCCACCCAGGCTTTGCCATTGCCACTACTAGCAAAAATCAGATGAACCTATGTTCTCCTCGTCTCCTCGGTACTTCAAGGAGAAAATGACCCCAGATCTGAGAAAGATCTAAATAATCTAAATAATCACAATCTAAATAATCCCACGGGCCTAAACTCGCCTGGGACAAATGAAAGCTGGTCACAGTAAACATCCCTCCCTCCAGGCAGAGAGAGAGAGAGAGCGAGTCTGCAGGTGAGGAGAGGGTGCTCAGGGTCCAGGTCCCAAGGACAGGCCCAGACCACCTGGGCGTTCGGCCAGCTCCTTCTCCACCCTCCACCTCTGCTCCGCCTCAGCCTGGCTGGCCTCACCCTGTGGCTGCTCAGACGGCCTCTAGGTCCTGGAGTGGGAATGGAGCTGTGGCTGTGAGGACCAGAGGCCCAAACCCCTTCAAGTGTCCACAAGAGGAGACTGAAGCAGTGGGTTGAAGCAATCGCCCACAGCAGAGGGTTCCAGAACCAGGACACCTCTTGTTGGGTGAGGAGGACCCACCTCGAGCCAGGGAAGGGGTGCTCTCTCAAGCATTCTTCCCAGCAGAATTCGCCCCGCCAGCCCGGTGCACAGTTCCTGATCTATATACAGCCGGTCAAGGAGTTCTCTCCAAGGGTCTCTGCAGTTGGCGGCCTCAGCTCTACTTATGGGTGCTCAGAAGGGTATAGTGGCTCCCAGGGTTTGCACAGCATGTGGCAGAGTCACTACTCGAACCCACATCAGCCTCATCCCAAAGCCTTCACACCTCAAGGCCTCTCACCTGCACCATGCTGCCTGGTGTGAGGTCAGTCTGTCTGCCGTGTGTCCCAGCCAGTCTAGAATCAGACTCTGAACAAAGCTGATTGGGAACAACTTGCTCGGGTTGAAGACCCAGGGTCTGCCGATATCACTCTGTCCCTGAGCACCGGGCTCACGAGGAAAGCGACAGGAGCTACACCACAGCTCGGGACTGCAGGAGCCACCTCACCCCGTGGGAAGCTGAGGTGTGATTACCGTGTGCCCTCCGCGAAGAGGAGGAGAAGGGTGACCCTGCTGCTCACCCCTATCTCTGCACCTCTCACCCACCGCCCCACCCTCCACTGCCCCTCAGGTTTATGTCACTCTTGGGGGCTTGCTAGAGAGTTGTTTTTTTGTTTTTTTTTTTTTCTTTTTTTTGAGACAGGGTCTCGCTTTGTAGTTCAGGCTGGCCCTGAGCTCACTATGTAGCCCAGGCAAGGCTCGAACTCAGCAATCCTCCTGCCTCTGCCTCCCGAGTGCTGGGATGACAGGCGTGAGCCACCACGCCTGGCACTGTGGTATGCGGCATTGACTGTTGGTGGGCGTGAGTCTCCACACCCAGCATTGTATGTGGTTTCTGGGGATTGAACTCAGGACCTTGCACTTGTGAGACAGGCGCCAGAACCACTGAGCTAACCCCCCAGCCCTTGCTAGAGAGTTTTATTGAGTAGAGGCAAAGCCCAGCACGGCTCTCGACCTGTCCTTGGGATCTTGTACCTGTGGCTGCGCCACTCCAATACTGCAAGAAAATGCTGCAGGTGTGCTGAGTCCAGAGATGTGTTTAGTTTTTTAGAAAAGCAAGCTAGGAGCAGAGGGACCTTCAGGGAAATCTTGTATAATGTGGAGTCTTATGTTGTGCCTGTAGGACATGAAGCACGGATCCACAATTGAAAACTTTCCTGCCTCAGATCACATAGCTAGGAAGTAAGAGATGGGAAACCTCTCCTACCTGACATCAGAGCTTATGACTTTACGACCTTAAACTTTACACCACAGTGTCTCACGTGGGCGACTCTGCCAAGCAATGAATCTCTAGAGAAAAGAAAAAACCCACGGCCGCTTGCATAGACCCACCAGAAGGCCCGGGAGCCTTAGCAACATTGTGTTCCATTGACGTGGACCAGCCCCTTCTGGCCTTCCTCTTGACACATGACTGGGCGCTTGGTGGATGTGGCTTTATTCTTGCAGGCAACCACTGAGGTATGATAGACAGTCTGGTGTTCTCCAATTAACTAAATGCAACTTAGTTTAATGGCAAATCCTATCAGAGACCCAGATCGAAAAGGAAGTTTTAATCTCTACCCATGTCCTGTGGCCTTCTTATTAAATAGGAATTGTCAGATTTTGTAAATTGACATTTACAAAATCCTCAACCCGAGCATAAGAAGCAAAAGGCAGATATCTGTAAGAAAGACCTTCTCAGGCAAGACCACTGTGCGGCCTGGGCGAGGGGAGAGGCAGAGGAAAACATGCTTTCTAAGAGAGATGTCTTCTTCCTGCCAGGCCAGCAGCAAGTGACAGAAGGTTGTACCCGGCGGTGATAGCCAAAAGCTCACCCTTCCCCCACCCCGCCACACACACCGCTTTCCTCGCTGCCCACCGTGACCCTCTGCCTTTGGCAGCTGTCCCAGCCTCACCACGGAGGGATGAGCTGCTGCAGGTGTGGAGCGAGGCAGGCGTGTTCGCCCAGGGCTTTCTGGTGAGGGAGGCAAAGCTCTCACATTCAGCCAGGATTATGGATCTTGAGCCTCCTGTCATTCAGCCCCAAACCCGGTACTTGGTGTGGGAAAGGGCTCCTCCTCCCCTGGCCAGGCTGCTCCTTCGGCCGTCTCAGTCACCCATCCCCAACTGTCCCATGGGCCTGAGTCACGCTCCGGGAGCTGGAGCCAGCAAGGGGATCAGAGAGTCCCAGGAAAGAGCCGTCAGCACTTCAGGAGCAGGCCAAGAGGGCAGCAAGGGTGGGGCCCAGCAGCGGCGGGTCGTGCCCAGGGCTCCCCTTTCCTGGGGCCACAGAGCAGCGCCTCTGGCCTCTTGTCCTGGCCAGCTCTACCACTGCTGAAAAAGCAAGTAGATAATCCTCTCTCTTCCCCTCTCTTCCCTCCTCTTCTCCCCCTTTTTTTTTTTAAATAGGATCTCTTGAAGTTGCCAAGGCTCTACTCAAATTTTCAATCGTCCTGCCTCAGCCTCCGGCATAGGTGGGATTACCAGTGTGCATGCAAACTGCTGAGTGAGACTGGTAGCAGGACAGAGGCGACGCTAGGTGCAGAGGAGGGGCCGTGAGGCCTGCAGCGTGGAGGGCCTCCAGGCCCAAGGCCCTCAGGCTCCAGCAACTTTGCATAGGAAGCCAAAATTCATATTTCTAAGTAATGTGTCCCTAACAGAGAGTTGGCAGTATTTCTAAATGTGTTATTACTGGGGCCTCCCGGACCATAAAATGATTGCGTATTGTGATGATTAAAACTGTCTCCGCTGTTCAGTTTCTAACCCCTAAGCTTAATTTCAATAATTTTCTTTTACTTTCCCATTAACTTATTAACTCATTTAGGCAAGTTCTTCCCAAGATCTGGACTAGATAGCAGGACTGGGGACATAGCTCAGAGGAAGAGCATTCACCTGGTGTACACTAGGACCAAGGCTCAGTCCCCAGCACAGCACACACACACACACACACACAAGCTCACGCACACATACACACATGCACACGCACTTGCATTCTTTTTCTATAGAGCCAGCATAGCCTGTTAAGAGCTTGGACTCTGGGACCACACCCTACTCTGTTACATATTAGCTATGTGGCCCTGGATCAGCCACTTAAGCATTCTGTGCCTTATTTTCCTCTTCTGACAAATGGGAATGATAAGCATAGTATAGGCTGTTTGGAAGACTGAGTCAGCTCAAGGCTTCACAGCACACAGGAGGGGCTTTGCACAAACTTTACCATCCGTAGAAGGGTGCACTTGGGAGTGACCTAAGTCCAGGCCCCTGGGCGAGAGAGAAGTGGAGCCCTGTGAGTGTGCCTCCTCCGACCACCAGCGGGGCCGCCCAGGTCCGCCCAGGCGAGCCGGGCTGGCTCTGCCAAGGGCTGGCCTGTGTTCCGGCTGTGCCGCAGGACTTGGTCAGCACTCTCTGCCAGCAGCCCAGCCCAGGGAGGGGGCGCCAGCTCCCCAGGGGAAGAGGGAGCAAGCTGGGAGTAAGCAGGCTCCGCCCACTCCAGCCTGGGGCCACCAGCAGCCAGGACGGGCTCCTTCAGGGGCGCAGAGCTGCTGGCACAGAGTCAGCCAGGCGGATCTACTTGGGTGTAGTTGGGGCTTGGAGCGAAGAGTAGTGGAGCTGAAGAAGGAGGAGGTGACCCAAGGCACAGTGGCAGGAGGCCACAAGATATGGGGTGACACAGGCAGGGGAAGGGAACAGGGGCCTCTAGGGAACGAGGAAGAGGGGTTTAGAAATTGCAACCCCGAGGGTCACTATCCTACCCTAACCATCGTGCCGCTGTGGGCAAGAGCTCGTCTATAAGATCGGACATCATGTGCCCTGCTGAATTCTGGGGCAAAGAAATATATTCATAAGCCACTAAATCCAATTAAATGTGGGGTTGTGTTGATGACTGAATGTGGGGGCTAACAGAGAAATCGTCTGACCCAAGAGAATGTGCTGGGAGGTCAAAAGTTGAGGGAAGGAAAACAAAGAAGCCCAGTTCCTTGGGGGCCCCTCTCCCTCGAACCCAAATGCTTTACCCATGTTCCTTCACAGCCCTGACTTTACCAAGGAGGAATCTGAGGCTCAGAGGGGTGATGTGACTGTGCCAGAAAATGAGCCAGTGAGCGGAGAACCAGGATGTGAACCCACACCCGCCGACTCTGACTCTGCCCTGAGCTAATCACGCTGCCGCCCCGCAGAGGGGTCTGAATGGGCACCCTGGCCGGGCAGGCAGCAGGCGCTCAGCGGTGGGGGCTGCGCTGAGCTACTTCCCCACAACTCCAGAGTGCAGGGCTGGCGCCGCATGCCAGGCCCGAGCCCTGGGGGGGCAGCCCGAGCCCGAGCCACGCCGCTGTGCCCAGGGCTGGGAGAGCGTGCGGCAGCTGCCACCTCAACCCCCAGTGCCAGGCAACCGACACGACCTCGGGTCCCCAGACAGGACAGGTGAGCAGAGCCGGACGGTCCAGTTGCTGTTTATTGAGGCACATCGCAAGCACAGACGGACAAACGGGCTACGGAGCAGGGTGGGGGCTGGGAGGGAGGGCTCCGGTCTGGTGGGAGACTGAGGACGGTGGAGAATCTTCAGGGGCGCTCCCAGCTTCCCTCTCTCCTTGCCCGGCCTGCCCTGGACCCAGAGCAGTGGGCGGAGGAGGTGAAGGAAGCTGAGGTGGCCTGGAACATCTTCTCCCAAGGGCCAGAAGGTCACCCCCAAATCACCCAAGCACATCACTCAAGCAGGTGACCCTAAACTCCTTTCCTATCCCGTCCCACAACCAAGGAGAAACCCTGGGGAGAAGCACACCCCTGGCCAGACGCACATCGTGTGCAGACGGTGTGCTACAGAACACCCTGAATCTGCGGTCCCTCGGGCTGCTCATAAGAAGGTGGGTGAGGAGGGCAGCAGGAGCGGGAGAGGACAGAGACAGGACTAATGGGCCCCAGCTGGCAAGACTCAGCGGCTAGTACCGCCGGCTGGACGTCTTCACCATCGTGGTCTTTCGCAGGATGGAGGTCCCCCCAGAGACAGGCCCTCCTTTGACAGTGCTATAGCCCACACCGGAGCTATATCCGCCACCCCCACCCGGGGAGACGCCACCCCCAAAGCCAGCCGCGCCTCCTCCGCACACTGCAGTGGAGTTGCCAGTCACAGCTGCAAGGAAAGGGGTCTGCGTCAGGCAGGGAAACCATGCCAGGGAAGGACTGGGGGAGGGGCAGAAGTCGAGCAGCAGAACCCTGGGAGCTGGGCAGAGAAGCCCGAAGGGGAAGCTCGCCCTGCAGGGCCCTGTGTGCTTGTCCCCAGAGGCTCAGGGGAGACAGCAGGTGCACTTTAGGGCAAGTAGAGGAGAGGGGAACGGAGCAGAGTTCTGGGGCCAGGCAGGGGCGGGCAGGGCCTGCTCAGCAGATACTCACAGATGCTGACCGCACTGGGACATTCTCCAGACATCCTAGGAGAAGCAAAGAAGGCCAGCACAGGGTCAGTGGCAGCAGGAGCCCAAGTGTAAAGCCTTCCCCTCCCTCTCCCTTTACAGCGAACCAGCTCGGTGTCAGGTCCGGTGACAAAAGCAGGACCCACGGAGGCATGTTCTGTGGCTGTCCCCGGAACCACAGACTTCCCACCAGGGCCTGAAGCCCGAGCTGTAGGGTTGTGGAGCTGCCCGCCAGCCCTCCCTTCCCCTGGCCCGCTCCACGTGAGCACCACGGACAGCAGCCCAGCCTCCAGGGAGTCGGAGCCCACTGCGAACACGGTCCCTGCCCACTCCTGTTTCCTGCCTTGCCCAAGAAGAAAGATGCCTACTTCCTTCCAAAGCCTCCACTGGTGGTGAGTCTGGGGTTGGAAGAGGAGGCTTCCTTCTTTACAGGGCTGCCGGCAGCCCTAAGATTACAGATGGCTGTGCCATCCCACACGGAGGCAAGAGAGACAGCAGCAGACACAAGCACAGGAGGGAGCTCTCCCTGGAAAAAGTTAGGGCCCCTGCACCCTGGCGTGTGCGCCCCCTCCACCAGCACCACACGAGCTCTCGGCAGCCCGGGGCTGGGAAGCCCTTCTCTGTCAGCCACAGGGTCACCACCTGCTCTCCTCGCTCTCCAGCAGCTTGCGGTAGGTGGCGATCTCCACGTCCAGGGCCAGCTTGACATTCATAAGGGCCTGGTAGTCACGCAGCAGCCGGGCCAGGTCCTCCTTCGCCTGGTGCAGAGCTGCGTCCAGATCTCCCAGCTTCTTCTTGGCGTCCTTGAGTGCAAGTTCTCCACGCTCCTCAGCCTCTGCAATGGCCGCCTGCAGCTGCTGACACTGCCCAGGGGAGAAAGGTGTTGGGAACAGTCCCTCCCTGTTCAGCTCCCTGCCCTTAAGCTGACATCACCATCCCCTTATCCTTGCCCAAACCAACTTGGAAAGAATGAAAGGAGAAATATTATCTGAGAAAAGAGATGCTGTTAGTTAGCAGGGTCCAGGAGCAGCACTAGGGAAGCCCTCAGCAGTCTAACCGGTGCTTCAGAAGGATGCAAAAACACGTGAAACAACCTCCCTACCAGCTAAATGTCTCATTCTGGTCTGGAGAAGGACTCACGCCTTTAGCCATACCCTCGGAAGGTCCGTGCGCGTGACCTGGACCCTGGAGCCCCTGCCCCCACCCCGACTCCTTGGAGTTGGCCTCCTAAGGAAGTTTCCCGCCCGCTCTGCTGCTTACATGCCCTGCGGCCTTGGGCAAGCCCCTTCCCCTCTCTGGGACAAACCCCTTCCCCGGTAGGAAGAGCGCACTGATCTTGGCCCACATTGGAGCTGCCCCATCTGTCTGAAAGGAGCAGCCCTTGGCCTCAGACGGCAGTGAGAAGCCCTGAGGCGCTGCCCACACCCAGGCCCAAGCCCAGGCCCCCGGTGGAGACCCACCTGCTTCTTGGCTGCATCCACCTCACTCTGCAGCCTCTGGATAGTGCGGGTGAGCTCAGCAATCTCATTCTTGGTGTCCCGAAGGTTGTCTCCATGTTTCCCAGCTGTTACCTGCAGCTCCTCGTACTAGAGGACAAAGAAATGGCAGTGAGCACCTGAAAGGCCATCCAAATGGGTACCCATTAGTCCAGAGCCCCTGCTCTTAGCTAGAGGCTTCTGTGGAAACCCAGCGTGTCTGGTCCCCGGGGGTCCTAGGGTCTGCCTGGCCCAGGCCTCTCCCAGCCCTGTACCTGAACCAGCGTTTTCTGACCTTAGTCTGGTACCAAGCCTCAGCTTCCGCCCGGCTCCTCTGCGCGATCAGCTCATACTGGGCCTTGACCTCGGCGATGATGCTGTCCAGGTCTAGGCTGCGGTTGTTGTCCATGGACAGGACCACATTGGTGTCAGACACATGGGTCTGCACCTGGCTCCGCTCCTGAAGACACGAAAACAGCTGTTACCGGTGCCCCGAGCCCAAGCCCCAGGCAAACAATGGGGGACAGAGGACAGGGCCCCCAGAGGGCATCAGAGGGGCCGCTCTCCTCTCCTCAGGCTCTGCCTTAGATGTAAACCACAATTCAAGAAGTGTCACCTCCCCAGCTGTGAGGTGGGCTCCCGTCTCTACAGACTTTGCTTGGTTCTGGATATCTCCAAGCCTCTGAGAGAGCACACAAAAGTGGGAACATGGAAGGAAAAGTGCCTGGTAGCACAGGACTGTAATCTCAGCACTTGGGAGGCAGAGGCAGAATTACCATGAGTTCAAAGATGGCCTGAAATATATAATGAGACACTGTCTCCAAAAACAAAAGAAGAAGAAGAAGAAGAAGAAGAAGAAGAAGAAGAAGAAGAAGAAGAAGAAGAAGAAGAAGAAGAAGAAGAAGAAGAAGAAGAAGAAGAAGAAGAAGAAGAAGAAGAAGAAGAAGA